>JADDOH010005719.1:0-36987 GCA_016648135.1 Agrypnia vestita | reverse complement strand
TTGCAAAGTTTCAGCTCGATTGGATCACGGGAAAGGGTTAAAAATCGATCCAAATTTTTTTGTCAGACAAGCAATCAATCAATCAGACGCCACGAGTTAATATAAAGGGAGTAAAAATAATTAATCTTCTTTAAAAATTTATCAAATTTCTATCAAGATTTTAATCTCCCAGAGTGGTGTAACTCCTAAATCGAACGTGTGAGGAGACAGATGATAGAATGTAAAAAGAAAGTAGAAGAAAGACTGCACCATAACTAGGAGTCCTGTGCGAAAGTTCGTTTTAACTCCTGTGTGTCGGTGATGTAACGTAGGTCTACCTGTCATACAAAATGAGAAATATCTACCTTATTTACGAAAACTAAAACGTCATATTTTTTGTAATCATCGAATAGACATTTTTACACCAATATTACTAAATTAAACTGTTAGGAATGTTCGGATTTTTTAATTAAAAAATATTTATCACTACTTTCGTATTTTCTGCCAGTGTGTAAGAGAGAGCAGTATATTGTGCATCGCAGTTAAATCGAGCAAGAAAGAGCACGACAATACCATACATTTCATGTAGGACAGAGATGGCGGTTGCTTGGGTTTCGGCGAAAGCAAAACAATATAGAAAGAGTACGGTAGAGTCGGGTAACATGTGTTAGACAAAGACGGAGTGCAGGCGACTGAAGCGAGCAGGCGGCCGCGTCGTTGTATTCAGTTGCTATTAGCGAAGGGAAAAACTTCATTTCAAAATGAAGACTACAACACACACACGTTCACCAGTTTGAAGACTACAAAATGTACACTACAATTGTAGTAAAAACTATTTGAAGTGAAGTAATTGTAGTACTACGAAATGAAGTGAAGTAAGGGAAATGAAGTAATTGAAGTGAAGTAATTGAAGTGAAGTAAATGAAGTTAAGTAATTGTAATAATAATGAAGTGAAATAATGAAATGAAGTAATAGTGAAGTAAATTTTGAAATGAAGTGAAGTAATGAAATGAAGTAAGTGATGAAATTTTTAAATGAAATGAAGTATTTTTTTCCCAAATAACAAAAATACGACAAAAATATTTAAATAAATGACGATATTTATCAACTTCTCAAAAATTTCTTCATAGCTCCCAAAATTTTTCAAACCATGGGGGGGGGGGGTTGTTACAGATTCCAAAAATTTATTCATATATCTACATCAACTTTCCAAAAATTTCACGTAAAAAATACACTATTTTAAATGTGTTTCTCATACTTTCGATAACTTTGAAATGTATGTACTTTGTAGTGTTCGCTTTGAAATGAAGTGTACTATTTGAAGTTTATACTTTCAATAACTTTGGTGTTTGTAGTTTGTAGTGTGTACTACACATCAAAATGTGCGAAGTGTGCACTTTAATGTAGTGTAGTACTACATTGTAGTAGTGAGTACAGAGCGGACCCATCACTAGTTGCTATTGAAACGTCGGCGGAAGCGTACGCAAATTCGATTTGAATTGATTCGATTCGACTAAAATAATGCAAATATGTATGTTAACCTTACATAATTATATAAAAGGACCTTTTAAAAGTCTTATCTGTATTGTATATATGTATATTTTATCACATATTAAAAACTATGCCGATTTTTAATCAGGTAACGCTGTGTTACTCCACCGTCCCCAAAGTTTTTTTTTAGCACCGTCTTTTAAGAGTTAATCTCCCAGAGTGGTGTAACTCCTAAATCGAACGTGTGAGGAGACAGATGATAGAACATAAGAAGAGAGTAGAAGAAAGACTACACCACAACTAGGAGTCCTGTGCGAAAGTTCGTTTTAACGACGCACAAGTTACCGAGCTTTCGCTGAAATTCTATGAAGGCATGCCCCTCTAAGCAGGGGCTGTTAATTATTTATAGTCGAGACCAACTCACGGAACAATAATTTGACTTAATTGATTTACGACCCCTTCGGTCGGCCAATTAGAACGGCACCCTGACCAGGAGACGTGAAATAGTTAACATCCGTCATCCAATAAAATAATATATTACGATAATAATGTTAAATTAGTTGGGGTGTCATAATACGGATACGAGATGTAATGGTCAGTTTACAACGCCCGTAATAAGGATGTTACGAGTTGCTGTAGTGATATAATATTCGAAACTTTACAATTCCGATGACAATTTCTTTTTTTTTTATTAAACGAAACAAAAAATAATCGAGGAGTTCGCAACACTACGGAAATTTTAGAATAAATTGAAAATACTTAGAAACCAGTGAAACACGCGTAAATATACCAGAAATTTTCAGAGAAAAAATTTCCCGTTTGTTGTATGGATTTGGACATGAGCGATAGCCGAATTTGACAGTCGACAAAGCCCACAAAAGACAACGGGCGCAAATAGACAAGCGTTTTGCTAATAGTGAATAAAGTACCAGAGTACCTACCTGCGCGTGCAATATTATAGTTGCGAATCAGTGCTATAGTAACTGTGTAAATAAAGTTTTCCATAGATAAGTGGAAAATTACCGAGTGAGAATTGGTGCAAATTACAAGATAGTGAGTAAATAAATGTTTAAATTGTCTGTAGTGTTGCATTTTGTCTCCCACTGCCGCAAATCCGTGACAATTTAATAATGACTCTCTCATCTCAAAAAAATAATGTGGTGTTCTGAAGCCTTCTCCCATCATTTTATTTTATTTTTAATGTGACGTCACCAGAATACTATCTAAAAAACTTAATTTATTTTATTTTTAATGAAGAACGAAAACAAAAAAAAAACAGTAATTACTTATTACAAACTCAACCCAATATTCTTCAATCTTCGACCTACTTTTACAACAGGCATGCATTGCATACCCATATTTAACGTATCAATGCAATGCGATCATCTACGAATTGGTACATGTCCTGCACAGCTACTAGGCGTGCATAGTGCAAGTGGCGAACAGGTAAACAAAATAAAATTGGCAACAATTACTGATACAGAGTAACATGAACATCGCAAATTAATAGACGAGGATTTCTTCAAATTGTTCGTATAAGTAACCCAGTCAAAAATTTACAGTGAATAAGTAAAATGGATAACCCTTATATTATATGCCGTAATTATGCTGTTGTAATAAACACCAAATGAGGGGTTTAAAAACAAAAGCAGCAATATCCAAAAAAATCAAAAATGTTTTGAATCCAGTCTCTGGCAATTGGAACACAGATAGAACTAAAAAAAATTCGGTAATGTGTAGATGTTCTTAATTGGTGAACATGATCGCTAAAGCCAGCTCATACAGGTTGTAAGCCCTGGACTATCGTATAAGAGACTTCCGTACGCGTTTCTAATATAAATAGCTTCTTCTCTATGAGACTTCTATAATTCATCTTAATTAAATTACATTAATTAATTTATTATTTAATTAAATTTACATGTTAATTAAATTATTTTTTATTTATAATTTATATAGGTATTTAAATAAACTTTATTTACACCTTTTTTATGGAAAAAAATCAACTGCCCATGGCCCCTTCGTCAAGATAACAAACGTTTTCTTATAAAATTAAATTTAAAAATCGAAGTATTAGGTCCTTTCATATGAAATTGGCGTTTTGCCGTACTGGCAAATTTGATCTCAAATATCTTCTCTTTGGTTAAGAATTCCAAATCCAAATTTATACAGCTATTTACTCATGTATTTGTGTTTTGAAAATTATAATTCTTTTTTTTTTTCCTCAATTGTTTTTTTCTTTGCGTCACTCAGTTTACAAAATGAAAAACTTGAAATATCGCGTTATTTACGAGTACGAGTTCCACCGTGGCACCAGTGCTGCGAAACGGCTCGAAGGATTAATGATGTGTATGGCGACGGTGCCGCAAAAGAAAACACAGTGCGTTTTTGGTTCCAACGTTTTCGTTCTGGAAATTTCGACCTGCAGAACAAGCCCCGTGGACGGCCGGAGACCAAAGTTGATAATGAAGAATTGAAGGCTATTGTGGAAGCGGATCCATCGCAAACCACATCCGAGTTAGCTGCAGGCTGCGGTGTTAGTGATAAAACTGTTTTAATCCACTTGAAGCAAATTGGTAAGGTGAAAAAGCTTGAAAGGTGGGTACCTCACGAATTGAGTGAAGCAAATCAACAAACGCGCGTTGACTGCTGCGTTGCATTACTCAACCGGCACAATAATGAAGGGATTTTAAATCGAATCATTACCTGTGATGAAAAGTGGATCCTGTACGATAATCGGAAGCGCTCATCGCAATGGCTGAACCCTGCCGAACCAGCCAAACCATGCCCCAAGCGAAAATTGACTCCAAAAAAGTTACTTGTGAGCGTTTGGTGGACTAGTGCTGGTGTCGTTCACTACAGCTTTCTTAAATCTGGCCAGACGATTACGGCAGATGTCTATTGTCAGCAACTGCAAACCATGATGGAAAAGCTAGCTGCTAAACAACCGAGGCTGGTTAATCGCTCTAGGCCACTGCTGCTTCATGATAACGCTAGACCACACACTGCACAACAGACGGCTACCAAATGAGAGGAGCTTCAATTGGAATGTCTAAGACATCCACCGTACTCTCCGGACCTTGCCCCAACAGATTACCATTTTTTTCGAAATTTGGATAACTTCTTGCAAAGGAAAAAATTCAACTCCGATGGGGCAGTCCAAACCGCCTTCAAAGATTTTATTGATTCCCGTCCGAATGGTTTTTTTGGTAAAGGGATCGATGAACTACCTATGAGATGGCAAAAGTGCATAGATAGCAATGGTACATACTTTGATTAAATAAATATATTATAATAAAAAAAATCGGCTTTATGTTCCTCCCATACTAAACGCCAATTTCATATGTAAGGACCTAATATAGATAATCAAAATATTAAAAAGTTATATATTGAAAAATTAAAAGTTATATATCTTTTTTATTTGATTCAAAATTCATAATAATTACTTAATTAAATCCATATCTAAATTAAATTTTTATTTGATTCATAAAAAACTATATAAAAATATCTATTCCCGAAACCCACATCCCAATTAATGAACCAACCATTAAAAACTTTAGCAGGAATCTCGCTTGGATTATTTTGATATATAAATAGGACCCAGTTTACTGATCCCGACAAACACACATTCGACGAATATTTCCCGTCAATCTTCGTGCCAATGTCATGTTGGAACATTTCCCTTCCCGGCTGACCGCTATTCATATTCAGGTAACCGTGATGGGGGCGTGCGCGCGTGTGTGCGTCCGTGTGCGTCTGTGGGCGTCTTTCAGTTCTATTCCTGTTCAATGCGTTCGTCGTTTCCGAATGCTCGTGGAATTAGACTATTGGATGAAGCCGGGTGATGGGTACTAGCTGGGAGTCCGTGCTTGTGATCTGCTTCCAATATTCAAACATTTAAGCATACTTCCCAGTATGAGAGACAGATTCGTAGACCTCTTTCCATTTAAAGGAGAATACCTACCTAGAAATTTCAAACAAATCGATCTTAAAATTTTTGCATTTTCTTAAAGCTTAAGAATGTCTGGTGAAAATTTCAAGCAAAAATTAAAAAAAATAACAAAGCTGTTGCTGATGATAGTGACATCCATTTGTTGATTACGCGCCGCGCCACACGGCGCCGCGCTACACGCAGGTAGCTGCCAGTCGGGCTCTTTCATAATAGAAACGTTAGACTTGTTTCTATTATTATTAATATTATTAATATTTAAAGCATTAACTTTGTGGTTAGACATTATAACAGATTGTTAGTGATCTTTGTAAAAACCACTATCAGATTTTAGGTTTACCGGTTTCGAGACGTACCCGTGGGGTAACACCCACTTTAGACCCCGCCCCCTCTCACTCTCTTTCGGTAGATCCCTGATGGTTCATTAGGCTAATCAGTGCATGTTTGTCCCTGAGAAGACTAACACGCATGTAATCAATTATTGGTGGATGTATAACAATACTATGGTTGAGGTGTGTAGTGTTGTGAATGTAGTGGTGTAGTGTTGGTCCTGACGAAGAGACGGGTAGGTCTCGAAACCGGTAGACCTAACATCTGGTAGTGGTTTTTACAAAGTTAACTAACAATCTGTTGTTTCTATTATGTGTGTGAAGAGTGCTCGATGATATGGGAATTCTAAGCAAGGTGGAGGACTTACTACTTTTTTTTAATAAATATTCTATTTCGTTTGTGCGTACTCTTCGCCGCGCCGCACGAATGTCTTTGCTTCGTCAGCGGCGGATAGAGTAAACCGCCTTTGCATTAAAAAATGCCAACCTTAATGGTGAAAGTGTAGGGCCGATGTTGGAGCTTTTGCTAACAGGACGTCCCTGATTGTGTCCTACTTCAGTTCTAGTGTGGTATCATAGTATATTGTAACAATATTTTATGACAGGCGAATAACATGTTACAATGCGCATTTTTTATGAAGTTGAGATATAAGAAACATGGTATAAAATAAAATGGGAGTTACATTACAAATTAAAAAATTACATCAACGCACAAATACAGAGTGCATGGATTTCAACGTCAAAGAAGTTTATCACGTAAGGCGCAATTGTTCTCAATGTTAGCAATTTTTCAAAATTTGATGTATAGAAAGCGTGTATTACATGTATTAACAGACAAATATCAAACACAGATATTAAAATTTTACAAGTATGTATATAAATCACTTGTTTTGTCCAGAATATTATAGGTATATAAGAGTTTGTCCAATTTTTTTCAAGAACACAGTACTGGATTTAATCTCAGGGGACATCATTAATCGTAATAAATTGTAGATGTCTCATATAGACGAATTTATATATTTTTTTTAATGGAAAAGTAGGTATGGAAGCTTTTAATTTTTGAGTGTTCGTAGGGCTTATGACCTATCTTACGGCTGGCTTAAGTGGTCATTTTACACAATGTAACGTTTACATTTCCACTTTATTACAATTATGGGTATACTTCATCTATCACATTTTTGGAAGTTATATATATTATAAGTTTTACAACCCGTTTCACATGTATGTCGTAATTTTCACTAGCACCACCAGTTTTTTATTTATTTTTATTTGGAGTTTTTAAAGCAATATGATTTGTATGTGTATATATGATTCCATCGAATCATTAACATTACACCAAAATTCGCCTGAAAACTATTTCAATTTTTAATTCCTTTTAAGACAAGTTTTTTTTAATTCAGAATATTTTGAGTTTGTCCAAATTGTTTTGTATTCTACCCATTTAATTTACTCAAGGTGTGTTCTCCCTTCAATATCGATCATAGAGATTGATAATGTCCTCATAAGAAGAAGTCTTATGTTAATTAAATGAGTAGAAAAAATCCCGGGGGCATGAACCGAGGGTTCCGGGTTCGTTTCCAGATGAGGTCACAATTAATCTGTATGATTTAATAGAGCCTGGGTGTTTTATGATATGTTTCGCTTTTGCAATTGGACCCCGATCGGGCTTTTTGAAGCGTAAAAAATATAAAATAAAATAAAAATAAAAAATCTTGATAATGGAGTAATTATTATTAACACAAACTTTCCTCGGAAACATTAAATTAAAATTTCAATTTCAAAAGGATATTTTATATTTAAATCTGGATTAAATTTCGCTTTACCTTCAGCAGGCCTTTTGACCAGCTTAAACAATGAAAAATTGTATAAATCCTTGCCATGATGAAATAATGTAGGAAAAATGTTCATAAACGTTTG
The DNA here is from genome assembly GCA_016648135.1 of Agrypnia vestita. Classification (NCBI taxonomy): domain Eukaryota; kingdom Metazoa; phylum Arthropoda; class Insecta; order Trichoptera; family Phryganeidae; genus Agrypnia; species Agrypnia vestita. Next base: position 29,324 of record JADDOH010005719.1, on the reverse strand, counting down.
GTGAAAGATATAAAAAAAATATATGCATACCCATACGATAAAAATACAAAGGAAAATTATGTTTCAAATAAAGGCATGAGGACTATTTTAAAATACCACAAGGAAAATCTACGACTTAAAAAGTCGGAAAACTTCTGAAAAGATTAAGAATTCAAGAGGCATACCTCCTACCTTAACAAACTGGCTAAAATGCAATTCCACTGAACTCTTTCACGCCACAGCATTTGAAGTGAAGATCGCTAAGATGATTGCAAACGATAAATGGTTTGCAAGACAAAGGTAAAGATCTATCTAGGATGGTGGACCAAAAAATGAAAAAACTGGAAGGGGGCTAAAAAAAAATCTTCACAATAAAGATAGAGAAATAACTAACTAACTAACTAACTAACCATCACGCCGTTTCCCTGCAGGGGTAGGCAGAGAGGATTGAACGCCACACTCTTCTATCCTGGCACACCACTTTTGCTTCGGCCACATTCATACATCTTCTCATACACGTTCTACGGTTGTTGCGGCTTTTAACAGGGCCATCCTCAAATACTTGTAGTACCTGATCGTGCCAGGTCTTTCGCGGACGCCCTCTATTCCTGTTGCCTTCAACATTCGCCTCATATATTTTCTTAACCATCCTTTCCTCGTTCATACGTTCCACATGACCAAACCATCTCAGCACTCCTTTCTTTATTCTATCTACCACACTACAGCTAGCATTGCATTCACTTCTAATTTGTTCATTCCTCACTCTATCGACCAAAGATTTTCCACACAAGCGTCTTAGTGACCGCATTTCCACCGCATTCAGTCTACTTTCATTCCTCTTTTGCCAATTCCAGGCTTCACTTCCATACATAAGGGTTGGCACTAGAACGCCATTATGTACCGCTAGTCTTGCTTCTTTTGACAGATTCTTATTGGCCATAATTGCATTTAGTGCACCATTAACTTTGTTTCCCGCAGTTACTCTCCTTCCGATATCATTCTCAGCCTTGCCGTCTCTACCAAACATACTTCCCAAATACACAAACTCGTTCACTTGTTCTAAGCATTCGTTGTTTATAATTACATCACACTTAGTCACTCTTTCGTCTCTCTCGAATACCATCACTTTCGATTTGCTGACATTCATCATAGAGAAATAACACGTTTTAATATGCAATATGCAAAATATATTTCTAATTAAAGATTGAATTCAATTCATTTCAATTTATTTAACAATATATACATTACTTAGGGTTCAAGGCATATATATTATGAAAGTAAATGTATCAAAATAGTAATATTTAATTAATTAAAAATGACATAAAATCTGGTCAAAGGTGTAGGAGAATTCCGCTTCGGAAAATCCCTTCAGAAACACGCAAAATATCAATGCCCAAAGCGATATCGTTAAGCATGTATATTGGAATGTGAAACAATCTATGCTGACCATGTCTAAGCTAATTATCAGGAACATACAAACCAATGCTAAGCATAATTTCAGGATTATCGACCGTACCGCGCAACAATCGATAAAAATGTGTAATCAAATACAGATCTTTATTCCAACACTTAACAGACCAGATTAAAAATAAAAAATAAACGAGACGTAGTTGTACGTCGTACTTAAATAAAAAGGTTTGTATACTTTCACGTATCTCTCTCAAAGTAAATACCTTTATTTGCGATGTCCGATTTCTCCGGCCTGGTCAGACAGCTTTGCTCTGCCGCAAACTTAACCTCATTATTTCGACTTAAATTACAACAAATAAGTACTAATGCTGTATTTAAAGCTTATAGAAAAAGATTACTTCATATGCACTTATTAATTTCTCCTCTCACAGTGATGATGTAAAAAAATGCGACAGATGTAAAACTATGGCGAAATTGTCATTATCACGATGGATAATAGAAAAGATAAACATTGTTGGACTGTTTTTATATTTGACTTTCGACGGATAGCTAGCATGTAGTTCTTTCTCCCTCTGACCACACCACCGACGTATAACTACGACTCGTTTATTTTATCAACCTGGTGGTCAAAAATTAAGAAGATAATTATAAACATCCATATAAGTAAGGAAAACAAACATTTCTAACAAGCATTCCTATTGCGTGCATTATGAATAAATAAATAAAAATTGAAAAAAAATATCCTCTACTTTTACGGTTAAGAGATTCAGAAGCCCGTTGCTCTTAAAAATGAACTTATTCCGTAAGTGGCGTTTCATATATTTTTCCGGAAAAAATACCTTAAAATTGTTTAAAAGGCAACTTACCTTGGTTAATTTAAATGGATATTGTACGCAAAGCTTGTACAGTTGTTTGAAAAAAGAATGCATAAAACAATTTTAATTTTAATATTAACGTAACACATTTCATAATAATTGTTAATTGTAATTAATTTATAGATATGAATACATAGTACGAAAGTTTATACTGTGGGTATTTCACGCGATTTCTTTCTAAAAACAAAAAAAAAAATAACCCATAAAAACCAAGTTTTTATTATACTCCCTTTCTCATTTACTAGTTGAAACAGGTTTGGCGCTTACCCCACGCGTCGGGCTTGAGTCGGGCGACGCTACGAAAGGGAGTAATAAAAAATTACGAAAAATCCAAAATTATAATATAATAATTAATTTTTTTAAAACGAAAATTTGTTAGATCATTTTTATCGTCGCCAAAAGTCTGCCTGCAAATATTCGGCTTGATTGAATCACGGAAAAAAGGTTAAAATTCGATACAAAGTTTTTTCGACATACAAGCAAGCAGACGCTACGAGTTAAAAGAAAAGAAGTAAAAAACTAACCCAAAAAAAACAAGTTTTTACAATACTCCCTTTCGCTTTGAATCAGGTTTTGTGTCTATACACGCGTCGGACTAATTACTAATTTATAATGATTCCAATTTGAAAAAAAAACATTAAAATTTCGAAAAATCCAAAATTGTACTACAATTATTAAATTTATTTAACGAAAAATTGTTAGATCATTTTTAACGTCACCACGATTTTTCCTGCAAAGTTTCAGCTCGATTCAATCACGGGAAAAGGGTTAAAAATCGATCCAAAGTTTTTTGTCAGACAAGCAAGCAAGCAGACGCTGCGAGTTAAAAGAAAGGGAGCAAAAATGCAACACTTATTGCCATGTTCAGTTATTAAATTTAATTGGCTTCCTCCCAGCTCCTTCCTCCGTGGGACGATAGCGGTAACATGGTGTAGCAATCGTGTTACAACCAACAATAATAATTAGATTTCGCTTCACCCCACCCCTATCAAAGATGTTATCTTTGAAAAGAAACATAAATGTGGTTGTTGTTTTGATATGTTCCTGTGTGGATTTCAAAACGGTAAATATACCCGCATGACTGCGTTCGAGCAATTGATATCTAACATGCACTGATCCTAGTTTCTTCATCAGGGAGAACCATAAATTATTTGGTTTTAAAACGTCATTTTTGGGCACTCGTTTTGAAGTGTAATTAATATAAGAGAGAAAGCCATGAATATTTGAGATAAATTCATTTTTATATCATTTTTTATATAGACCTTTATTATTAATAATTGTGAATTGTGATTAAGGTAAAAACATTTCTTTTAATGCGTATTATAGAGTTGGAAAAAAACGCGTTTTTTTAAATGGCTTTATAGTTTGGCAAAATTTGTTAGTTCTGCATTGCTTCCCATCTTGATTGCATGTTGAAAATGTTCTCAGGTTTTCACGGACGTTCAGTGTATAGTTTTTTGGGATATTCTGCCGTGTATATGTGACATCTCTGGCCGACGTTTCGGCAATCACAACAACCAAAAATATATGTGCTATCAAAGTTGACATATCAAATGTTTTTTCAATGCAAAAAAGTTTTACGAAATTTATATAGACTTATTTTGGTACTGAAGTCAAACTTCGAAGTGGAACATACAGATATAAACTAACATAAATTTGTTGGTACACGGTCTGGTTTCACGGTTGGTTTCGATACGTTTGAGTTGCTTAAAAAATTACTACGAGCTCGTACATTTTAAAAAAGTCATGAAAATTAAGTGTATCAATAACATCTATACTACTTCCAAAAATGTTATAAATGCTGTGGTCAAGCGATGAATATTATATTGTATAAAATGATCACGTAAGCCAGCCACAAAAAAAGTCGTAAGCCCTATAAACACTTATTAATTAATTTCATGAGTTTGGAAGGGATAGATACATAAAATGTATAATTCAGTACATTCTAAATTAGGAATCTTCGGCGACTGCATTTAAAAGGCTTCTTAAATATTTTTAATATATTTAACTATTAAAAATAATATTTTTAAACAAAATTACTGTAAATAGTGATGTACATACATATAACACCAGAAATAGGAATAGATATAAGAAAAAAGTATATACCTACACAGAATTGTCTAATGTATAGAGGTGTAAAAATATTATGCTGAGGTGTCAGAAAACATGAAGAAAAAAATAAGATGAATGAATTTAAAAACAAATGATATAATTATTGTTAAAATATTATAGAATTGTAGAGCATAAGATGTATTATTTATTATAGATTATATCATAAATTAGATTAGATGTAAATGTAAATGTAAATATGTAGGTTATTATATATAGTATATTAGTAATTGATTTAAGAATGTAAAGTGTTAAATACTAGTTAATATACAAATTGTAATATAAACTAACTTAAGAAATAAATAAAATAAAATAAAAAAATATTTTTAATATTGCCGCCTTTGCTTTTACACCCCAGACTTCGTCTCTGTGAGACATCTATAAAATATCTTGAAATTATAGATATTTAAGGGTGATATGGCTTAGTACAAAGTACCTACATCCAGCACTCAAGTTATCTGAAAGACCAAAGGTAAATATTTATAAATATTTGAAAACATTTTTTGCATCCCACCAAGCTACCTCCTCCGCATCGAGAGATCAGATAAATAAGATAATGAACACGTTTTTAATTTGATGAATTTGTTAATGAAGATAAGATGCGCGACTTATGTTATTTTCGTGCGAGTAGGTATACAAAATTGCCGAGAGAAAATATATATAGTAGTTCGTACCGGCGGGTGGCGTTGGTGTTTGAGGTTCGCATTCGGTAATGGCAAAGTTTCCATCGATACCGCGCAAGCCTTCGGCAACTATTTTAATATCAACCCTCTGTAGACTGGCAGCGGATAGCGGAATGCAGAGCAGGGGTAACAAATTCATTGTCTTGAATAGGGGTGAACTGCAAACAGAAATATGTAACGATAGGACATACTAAAAACACTTGTTGTTGATCAAACTAGAGACATCTCGGAAAAATTTGCAATAAAATATAACCTGACTCTTATAATGGTGACTACCAGGCGCGTGCAGTGGGAACAAGAAGCATGACTTTTATTTAACTGTATATTTAGGAAAAAATATCAAAATTAAATATTAATCTGGCAGAATATTAAAATCTGGATAATATATTAATTATTGTGATTTGAATATTCCGAGATATATCTCTTATTTCGGTTTCTTTTAAAAATATGTGCTCAGGAAAAAGTTATGCTTCTTGTTCCCACTGCACGCTCCTGGTGACTACATATTTTATTTAGTACCTATCTATAAACGATAATTCGACAATGCCATAACATCCATGTTTTATCTCTACTTTATGTCCTTTTCAATCCTCACTCACTTCAGTACTTTCCATCTTTCTTACTTAAGTCTTCTACTCCGTTCTCCTGGCAGTAATTCACTATCCATCATAAATCATAATACTGAATTCTTCATCTTCTTATAAGAAATTATAGAAATGCGAGGTAGATAGATAGATAGAGTAGTAAGGCGTTTCCATAATTTGGCTCACCACATGAGTTCGTAAAATTATTATTTGCGAAATTCACCTTGAATTGTTGTTAGAATGTGGTTTGTTATGTGACAGTTAAATGCATTACTTACAAAATGATTGAACAGATTATAATAAAACATATTATGTATATTTTTACTCCCTTTCTTTTAACTCGTAGCGTCTGCTTATCTGCTTGTCGGCTTGTCTGCCTGTCCGCCGAAAAAACTTTGGATCGATTTTTAACCCTTTTCCCGTAATCCAATCGAGCTGAAACTTTGCAGGCAGACTCGTCGTAATGATAAAAATATCTAACAAATTTTCGTTTAAAAAAAAATAAATTATTATAGTATTATTTTGGATTTTTCGAAATTTTAATTAATTATATATATTGTTTAATTTTCGAGGCCGACGCGTGGAGTAGGGGCGAAACATATTTCAATGAGAAAGGGAGTATAATAAAAACATAGTTTTTATGGGTTAGTTTTTTTAATCGTTTTTCTTTCCACTTTGTGGTCTTCTAATATTTGTCTACTGTGTGATCTACTTGTCTGATATTCTTTTATTTTTTCCGATTTTTGTTGAACATAAAGATCTTTCTTCACCCTGACTACATTTTCAAAGACCCTCAGCTTCTGTAGTATAATATAAATGTCGCTAAAACTGTAAATCAAGTATACTAGTTAGTCAGTATACTCAAGAGAGCATTTTGTGATCATCATAAGAATACCATTTTCGTATTAACCAATTACATTGTTATTAATGGGAGACATTTTCAGTGAATCTATGACGTCATTTGTGATAACGTCTTTGAAGAACGTTCAACGATTGCATTTCCTTTCTTACTTTATTAATACTCGCTTTTTTACTTCCTAAAGTCATCATCGTGAAAGATAAGATAGATATTTTACAGCTAATAATAATCGAAACTGATAAAAAGTTACAGGTTTTTTATATGACTTACGCCAAATGAACGAAAATAGATATTTGAAACAGTTCACACGTGCGCAGTAATTTATATCCTGTCTATATATGAAAATCAGAGTTTCAAAAATATCTAAATTCGCATCTTAAGAATTTTACGCGTAGTTAAAAATAATTATGACATCTGGAAAAACTGCGAAAAACCCGTTATGTGTTTACGTCGAAAAAATATTATTTTAACGTGGCCAGAAAGTAATCCGGGAACTCGTAAGCCCCTCTGATTTACGCCCGATAGGAATACAGGAAGACGGGATAAAGTAAAGGCGCCGCCTCTCATTTCATATTTATTAATGTTATCTTTAGATCCATAAACGCCCGAATTCATTCCGTCTAATGGAGCTTTTACATCTCATCTAGCTTAAGATAAACCTTCACAAAATAATTATCTAAACTGCCCGTGACGTCCCGATTTTATATTTCACTCGGCAGAATTTTTAGTATTTGTTAAATCTTTGTTATGTAATTCAACCTTTCTCGTAAGCTATTATGATGTTTTTATCTTACGCAGTAGAAATTATTTGTACCTACTTAAAAATAAGGTAAATATAATTCAGAGTTTTAGTTAAATCAGTATAAATCACTACAAGATTTTAGGTCTACCGGTTTCTAGACGTACCCGTCTCTTCGTAAGGACCAACACTACGCTAATATGTTCATAACACTACACATCACAACCATAGTATTGTTAACCTTTCACCAATATTTATCACGTGCGTGTTAATCTTGACAAAAAAATGTATGCACTTACTTGCCTACGGAACGATCAGGAATCTACGAAGGAGAGGGAGTGAGAGGGGGCGGGGTGTTAAAAAAAGTGAGTGTTATCAAATCTTTTGTTCGAATTCGCTTGAACTTGTATAAAATAGTTAATAGATATATAATTTTAAATACGAATACTGAGAAGGGTTTCAATCTAATGGTATAAACCGTAGTAAAAATTGAAATTGAAGTTCACGGATCATAGTTTTCTGGGATATTCTGCCGTGGAATATCCGTGCCGGCAAAATATCCCAGAAAACTATACACAGAAGATTCTGAACGGCCGTGAAAACCTAAGGTCATTTTTGATACCATAATTGTTTCCTTAATTGATCACATAGGGCGGTGCGTGACGGTAAAAGCGGATGAGGAGGATATGGACCAATGATCCTACTTAAGTACTGTGTATGTCTTGCACTGGATTTTATAGCCATAGCATTCTACCTCACAAATCTGGGTGTTCGTCTCCACCGTATATCGTAGATATAAGAAGTCAACCAAAATCGGATGTTAATTAAACACAGTAAAGCCTTAAAGAGTTAAGGTTGTTATTACGGTCCTTAGACATATTTAACTGTAATTTAGGATATTTTATACGCACTGTATGTATTACCGAGAAGCGAATCTCGACGTTTCGTTTTCGTTGGATACTTATCCATCATCAAAAGGACGACCTTTATCCGCAGAGGTGGAGGTCGGACTGATTATGTGCTGCTTTCTAGGGCGTAAATTGTATGCACTTTGTTTGCACTACATAGGACAAACCAAACGCAATATCGCTACACGATTGAAGGAACACATTGGAGCAATTAAAAACAACAACTCCAATACATCGGCAATCTGCGAACACGCATCTAAAGGGAATCTCTGTCACTTCATCAGATTTGACAAGGCAAAAATCTTATCAACAGAACCGTATCTTAACCCAGATTAGTGAGGGAGTCCATTGAAATATACAAACATCCCAATTTCAATAGAGATGACAGTTACAAACTATCAAGTATTTGGCGCCCTGTTCTAACGACACTGATTCAACCCTTGAGAGAAGTCGCAGTAAAATCCGTCGACTAGTACATATTGCACATCGGCGACCTCTATTGTAGAAGACGAGAACACTCCACAACAAAGTGCATACAATTTACGCCCTAGAAAGCAGCACATAATCAGTCCAACCACCACCTCCGCGGGTAAAGGTCGTCCTCCTGATGACGTTGGATAAGCATCCGATGAAACGTCGAGATTCGCTTCTCGGTAATACATACTGTGCGTATAAAATATCCGAAATTACAGTTAAATACAGTGGAGCCTTTACTCAAGGTGCTTCTTCTTCGTATGGCGGAAATATCTGAAAGTGTCACAATGTTACTTTTCGTCTATTTATCAATGCTCATGTTAGCTTTTATATTAAACTAATTTTTATTTTATTATTTGTACAGAAAATTCACAAAAATTATTCTTATTACGAATATGGTTTTAACTTTTGATTTTTGACCTTAATCTCATTTTACTGAATTTAAAAGAGAGGAGTTCATTAATGGAATTGGTGAACGTGTGATGGTCGACATAGAGATAGATTTAATAAATTTAGAAAATCTTAAAATAATGATATTCAGAGAGCCAAGTATGGACATCAAAAATATATTTCTTCTGGTTTGAATCGTTTAAAAGTGGAAGCCTGATATATTTCTTCTCAAGATTCCATGTATTACAAGAGGCTAACAAAATATTGAATATTCGGCTATACAAGTAATATTTCTTAGGTTTTTTATTATACCATGGATATGGTTCTGTGTTAAATTAATATTGTTTGCCAATCCTAATAGACTCGACCTTGTGAGTGGGTGCGAACGAGCCTTTATTATTTATGAAACGGAACAGCAGGTCTCGCGTGTAGCGAGTGCTTTACTCTTATTTTAACGAAACGGACCAATCACAGGCACGCGTTACCTTTCGACGGGTTGAGCCGGAGGCGACCGTCCTGATGGCTGAATCCGGCCAATGGCGAGCGCCGGCGGTGAGGTCATCGCGCATAGGATGAGTCACTGCACTAGCGTGGATTTCAGAGGTATGGTGAAATCGTTACTATAAAAGAAGCGAACACGATGTACTCGCCCCTTCAGTTCGAGACCAGACTTGCGAGCGGGAGCGCTGCCCGACAGACTACCGACGGAGCCCTGAGTTCCAGAACAGCATTTGCGGACGGAGTTGCTGCCCGGACGTATGGAGGAATCTACCAATCATCAGTTCCAGAGAGGATCATACCGCCACTGTGTAACAGCTAAGGAACACATTTATATTATCTATCGGTTAATTATTTTCACTATTGAAATGAATTTATTTTGGAAAGATTTAAAATCGGAACAATAATGTATAATTAATATCACGATTTCTTGTGTGATCTTGGCTCAATTCGTACGGGAATATCTCCCAAACGAATATATTTTGATGCATGGGGATTTTCATACCATTTGTATTAACAATTGATTTTACGGAGCTCTATAAGCAGTGCTTAATAGATTCATAATAATTGTCGACGCGTTATGTATTGCATAACCAGATATCAATCCAAATCGTACGAGAAATTCTTCCGAACGAATATATTTTAAAGTATGGGGATTTTCATACTATTTGTACTAACAATTGAATACACATAATTCTATAAGAAACGCTTAGTAGCCTTATAAAAATTGTATTGCATAAGTATTGCGCAATCCGGTCTTCAGCTAACTCTTTATGATTTGAGTACCTCGGTACATCTGGCTTAACAAGTAGCTTCAGAACGACGAGTAAAGGACAGAATGGGGAGATCTAACTAAAGATTGGGGATATCTGGTTTGTGTTAGCCTAGCTGGCTGAGGGGTGGATGATTGCCGGCACTTGGGCGTGGAACCCGCACAAGCCCCTGCAGGGCCCCTTAAAGGCGGGGTCCTCCTTGTTGCTCGGGGTCGTCAATAAACCGACCACCTAACCTCATCTGGCGCAAACTACTTAAACCAACAAAAAGGTTCCCTTTGTCTTTGGAAGGATTTCCATGCTTGAATGCTGTAAAACCTTGATAGAAAACGTTAACTTCTATTTCGTCCTCTGTAAGAAAGACAGGGCCAGAATAAATATAAAAATCATTCACTCATATGGAATAGCTGGGATATTATAAATATGTTACTAACACTCTAATATTTGACCAAAGTAAATGTTGCAAGATGCAGAATCGTGGGACGCCATTCTGAAAAGGCATAATGAGATTGCACAATAATTTGTAACATCGCTGACTATGCCCGCAAAGGAGGCTAATGTCGTCATCAATTCGTACCAAAAGAGTACATGATTCTTCAAACACCGGCCTAAAAGAAAGGCGCCTCAAGACAACACACATCATCAGAAACTCGTACCAAAAGAGTACGGCCTTCTCAATTATAAGCCTAAAAGAGAGGCGTCACAGGATCACATCTCGTAAAGAAGAGATAGAGTCTCGGGATGCAGTAAGTTCCGGAGGAACAAGGGGGGCCGTTTAGTCACTTAGGAAGTCGGCCACCGGGTTTAGGCGGGCGCGGAGCCTCAACCCCTCTCAGCAGAGATGCTGAGGGTTTAAAAAAATCAAAACTTAGCATTCAAAGAAACTATTATTTCATATAAACTCACGGGCTGTTGTAGAATCCTTTCGAACAAACCATCCCCGAGACCTTATCTACTTATTAATAAAGAAGTTTCGCTTCAAAAATGTCGTATTTCGTAAATAGCAAATATATGTATTATTTTCTCACGCAATTAATATGAACAGGTTCATACACGTCTAAGACGACACCATTCAAGGTAAGAATATGTTAATACAAAGTGTTTATGATTATTAATTTCAATGTTATTTAATATGTGTGAATTTTTCCCTTTGCGCCGTTCGAACGATTTTACTGGTTTGTCTCCAATCGAAAATGTTTTATTTCTAATACACGAATTCTTTCTAGTGAACGTATTTTATTGTAACATAAATGTATAGATTATTAGGTTCGTTAGATGATTTTATTACGTAATATTATGCAATTGTTTCCACACTGCTCCTATAAAAGAATTTGAAGTTATTACGATACACAACGGGGTCCTTCATCCATTAGACGAATCATGTGCCAATTCAACGACGTATTACGAATAGTATATATTGTATTTATCGAGATTTAGTCGCATTTATTATTTCTAGTGAGGTTTTTAGTATTGGTTCCAGGCGCCATTATGAGGCGGAAATAGTTCATATTCATAGCCCGACTGCAATAGGTATTTTTGTCGCGTAAGAGGTAGCACTTTTAGAAATATAACTATGTTTTATGTTTCGTCCCTGACGGACAGGATGGTATAGCTGTGGCTATTTAGGTAATATACTTAGTAAATGCAAAGGGCATTAGGTATTTTCAATATAGTATGCGAACCCAAGATGTTAGAAATATTTTAGTTAATATTTTTAGTTAATATTGCATTCAAAAGCGCAATTTTCACAGAATAATTATTTCCAGTTAATAATATATATTTTAGTTAAATGTATAGTTAGCACAGGCAGAGTATAATATTGTATAGAATACATTATTTATAATATTTCAAGAAGGTATAATATTTTATTCCGCGATCCTTTTATAGTTACAGCGTATCTGTCGACCTCAGCCGTTGCCGCCCGCGCCATACAACTATTTTCGCTAACATCATACGGCAAATGACTTTATTCATTGCAATGAAATTTATATTATTTAATATTATTTACCACGACGTATTTTTGACGGGTCACACCATAGGATTCATCACATTGTTAGCCGCGGCCAGGAGTTGGCAAATCAATTGAACATAATAGCTAAAATTAAATATCAACTCGCGACGAGAAAGCAACGGCCTTTTAAATAAATTATTAATACAAAATTCATCGTTAATACGTTAGGAAGACCCCACTATCTAGCTGGATCATCACAGTGCTTACCGTGACCAGGAGAACGATTTATATTGAAATACAATAAAATGCTTTATAATATTAATTGAACATCATTTCGACATTAAATACAGTCTGCTCGATATGATTAGGACCCTCTATCTACCTGGGTCATCACAGTGGTGCCGGTGACCAGACAGGAGCGTATTCGTTGGACTCATTTGCATAGTAATAAAATCATTTTGGTTTAGTTAATATTATAAATGAAAGAAAATATTTGATTATAAAAGCGGTTTTATTTAAATAATCGCGGACCACGGTCCGTGACATCAAAGAAAAAAGATTGAGCATTTATGTGAACCACGTACTGAGATTTGTAGACAAACGTGATACTAGGTATTAGAAATTTCTTTAGGTTGTTTGTCATATAGACAGTTGGCATTTTTATTATTTAATATTTTGTGAACGAAAATTATTGTAGTAATTTTGGTCCTTGTGATATATTAGTTCGATTTTGGAATGCCTGTTTCTTTGTAAAAGTATTGCTCCATTTTATAGAATATGTGATTTATTTCATATCTCATTCATTTTATGTGGTTTGAATTCAAATGATTCACATTTGAAAAATATTTTAATAATTGTTTGAATGCGATCTCACAAGTAAGCAACCGTCACAATCTAAAAAAGACCATCGGGATTTGCGGATCGCAGTATAACAAATATGTAGTTAGGATTCAAACGATTCACGTTTGAAAGGTTTTAATTATTGCATTTGTTTTCTCGCAAGTATACCACTGTCACGGCCTGGGCCATCGGGATTTGCGATCGCAGTGTAACAAATATGTAGTTGAGATTCAAACGATTCACATTTGAATGGTTTTAATTATTGCGTTTGTGTTTGTGTTTCGCAAATATACCACCGAACACGGCCAAAGCCGCCGGGTTTGCGAGCGCTGCGTGTTAGAGAGACCGGCGACGGTTTCCCTATAAAACGCGAGCGGACACGTTTCGGCCCAAGCGTGGAAGATGCGGCAGAGACCCAAGACGTTTGAGCATTTAGCGTTTGATAAGTTTGACTATCGCGGTCGGGCGTATATGAACAGACTGTTTGCTTCGCGGATATGGACAGGTCGCGCCCGAAGAAATGCAAAGAAATATAGACTTGGAATGCGGGCAGATCACCGCGACAGATTTCAGCGCGCGCCACGGAGGGTTTATGATAGCTTAAAATTCGGTTTTAATTTAATTTCTTATATTAATATAAACTAATAATTAACCAACGCTAGATAAAATCTGTTCAGTGTCAAATATTTTCGCTTACGAGTTATGCAATAGTAATTAATAATAATAGCAGAAAAATATAAAAGTAAAAATAAATATAAAAAACCGGATAACAATTTAGTAGAAAATATAAACACGAGAATATATGAATCTAAAAGAAAAGAAGATATAAAAACGAAAACTTTTATGATATTAAAAAGGGTTTCTATATTTGAAAAAAAAAGATCTTTAAATTCAGCTAAATTTTTACAGATAATAATTACACAAAAAATTAATTGATTATAGTATTCTTACAAATCTACTTATATTATTTGATAACTTTCACGTGCATGTTTCGGAGATACCTTTTTATCGTCAAGGTGTTATATTAAAAATTGTCCTAAAAAAATAAACTGTCAATCTACAATGTTGCTGAATTAATTGAAAAAAAATAATAATTTCCTTCATTGATTTATTATGGTTCTTAATTATTCTAATTATCTAAATGTGTTCTTAATTGTTATACACAGTTATATACGGTTCTGGTTATTCAAACTAATAATAATTTCTTTGTTGTATGCAGGATTGATAGACTTGTTCGTAATATAAACACAGACGCGTATTGTTGCACGAAGTTTCTTGTTTTGATCTAAAATTATTTTGATTTGAATTACAAGAATAAAATTACTTCCATTTTTATTTACAAGACGGCCTGGCATATGAATTAAAATGGTCATAGTACCGCCATCTAGCGGAAATCAGAGAAAGTTTTGAGCCTTCGCTAGTATTAGTCTATAGGGAGCGGTAATAGAGAGCGCAATATATATTCTCTTAGTAACGAATAATTAAAAAATTGGACTTCTTTGTTGTTTTTTTTTTATATATATTCCTTTGTTTCGCTTCATTGCAACGTTAATTGAAATTGTTTTATCTTCATTAATATATATTATATTATAATATACGTTGGTATAGTGTATTTATAGGCAGAGTAGAAATAAACAACAGCTTATTTGACTACAGAGATGAGATATGGTAGAAGGACAGTTGGCTTCTTTAATGATCATAAGGTTCACATACAGGGTTGATAATTGTTAAATGTTTACATCTCACTACTTCAAATTTCGTACGTATCTATATTGGGGTTGTTTTGGTTTTGGGCGCAATCTTCTTGGAAATAATACAAAAGTAAATCCGGAATTAACGATATGTGAGTTTCTTCAAGTTTTGAGAAGTCGTAACGCTATGATTGATTAAGCATTTATTGTTTTTACTATACATTGGGTGTATGTAGAAATCCTGTTGAATAGTGATAAAATAAAATAAAAAAGCAATTTTTCAGGAGAGCTTTTGAATTCTTCTGGAACATTTTGAAAAAAAAAAAAATTGAAAATGGATTTTTAGTAGGTTAAATAGTAGTAGCATAACGAAATCATTAGCTTCATTCACCTTCATGCGTCGTCGTGACCATTACTTTTAGATTAGGGTAGGAAGATTAGTCGTTTGGATCTTGAATAGATTCCAGTCGTATAGCAAACCGAATTATACGTTAGGAATTCTTGATTCAGTTACACACATACATCTTCTGTGGATATCAGTGTTGGTGATGACTACTACAGCTAGTACAGATATTAGGGTTTACCTCTTCTGATTTGTAACAGTGTACTTCGTTAAACATGTTCGCGTTGTTAAAGGAAAACTTTAAAATTTTATAATGTTGAATATACTTGAGATTCTTTCATCAGCGGGGGGAAATATGGGGATGTATACATATAAGTAGAAATTGTTTTAGGTTTTCAATAAGTTTTGGGAGGAATAATATTACAGTTATACGGAGGAGTCGCGCCTGATTATTTGACAAACGCTTAACAATTTGGGGGAAGACAGGTTAGTAAGGAATAGTTATGGGAAACTTTTCTAGACATCTGGAGCCACTTCTTCTACAAATATGCATCGTCTTTGGGCATCTCTTTTGAGGGTTAGCTGGACAGTTAGTTGAAACGACGCCCAACGGTTATTGAAGGGGCTTGTCCATTTGCGACTAGTCATTAGAAAATTTGGAGGCGGGCTGCACCTTTTCTTTTTAGAGTGGATAGCAAGCATCATCGTCATCATGCTTACTCGTGTACGGAGGATATTGAGATCGAAGGGTTTGCTCTATATATTAGGAAGCTGGTTGTTAAATTTATATGAATAGATTGTACATTAATTCATAGGTTATCATAATTCTGGAACTTCAAATTTTTCGTAGCTCGCATTTGATAGGAGAAATATACAGTTAATATTTACTCGGTTGAGTTGGTTTGTATAGCTTGAAGGGGATGTGGGGAGTGTTAGTGGGAGTATATTCTGGGGGAAGGGAGGTATATGCTGGGGAAAGTAGTATAGAGTTGCGAGGTGGTGAACACTAGGAGTGTACCATTGTAAGGGAAGCAAGGAGGATAACAAAGTGGGGGAAGGGCGTTCCTTTTAAGTGTTGATAACAGGATGGAGCTTGAGTGGTTAGCAGACACAATGATGAGATTACTGAGGCATTCAATCGATTATGAAGAATCGAACCTTTTCAGTTAATTGAATAAATTAGATACAGTCCCTTTTGCTTTCAAATCTTATATTTATATTAGTTGTACACTTTTCATTTGAATGACAGGCAGATGGTTTACAGTAGCTTAAATACGCAAAGAAGGTTCCGTTGAGAAGGAATTCGACCCTAATAGAAATATAGTACGCGGAGAAAGGAAAGAACAACGATTAATTTTCCAAGGAATTTTAGAAACTCTTAATAAGTATCACGAAATATACTATCCTATTGGGTTATTTAGCAGATAGGCTCGATCTGATAGATCATTCCTCTCTCTAAATAAGGGGGAAGCTGTGATGGTCGACATAGAGATAGATTTAATAAATTTAGAAAATCTTAAAATAATGATATTCAGAGAGCCAAGTATGGACATCAAAAATATATTTCTTCTGGTTTGAATCGTTTAAAAGTGGAAGCCTGATATATTTCTTCTCAAGATTCCATGTATTACAAGAGGCTAACAAAATATTGAATATTCGGCTATACAAGTAATATTTCTTAGGTTTTTTATTATACCATGGATATGGTTCTGTGTTAAATTAATATTGTTTGCCAATCCTAATAGACTCGACCTTGTGAGTGGGTGCGAACGAGCCTTTATTATTTATGAAACGGAACAGCAGGTCTCGCGTGTAGCGAGTGCTTTACTCTTATTTTAACGAAACGGACCAATCACAGGCACGCGTTACCTTTCGACGGGTTGAGCCGGAGGCGACCGTCCTGATGGCTGAATCCGGCCAATGGCGAGCGCCGGCGGTGAGGTCATCGCGCATAGGATGAGTCACTGCACTAGCGTGGATTTCAGAGGTATGGTGAAATCGTTACTATAAAAGGAGCGAACACGATGTACTCGGCCCTTCAGTTCGAGACCAGACTTGCGAGCGGGAGCGCTGCCCGACAGACTACCGACGGAGCCCTGAGTTCCAGAACAGCATTTGCGGACGGAGTTGCTGCCCGGACGTATGGAGGAATCTACCAATCATCAGTTCCAGAGAGGATCATACCGCCACTGTGTAACAGCTAAGGAACACATTTATATTATCTATCGGTTAATTATTTTCACTATTGAAATGAATTTATTTTGGAAAGATTTAAAATCGGAACAATAATGTATAATTAATATCACGATTTCTTGTGTGATCTTGGCTCAATTCGTACGGGAATATCTCCCAAACGAATATATTTTGATGCATGGGGATTTTCATACCATTTGTATTAACAATTGATTTTACGGAGCTCTATAAGCAGTGCTTAATAGATTCATAATAATTGTCGACGCGTTATGTATTGCATAACCAGATATCAATCCAAATCGTACGAGAAATTCTTCCGAACGAATATATTTTAAAGTATGGGGATTTTCATACTATTTGTACTAACAATTGAATACACATAATTCTATAAGAAACGCTTAGTAGCCTTATAAAAAATGTATTGCATAAGTATTGCGCAATCCGGTCTTCAGCTAACTCTTTATGATTTGAGTACCTCGGTACATCTGGCTTAACAAGTAGCTTCAGAACGACGAGTAAAGGACAGAATGGGGAGATCTAACTAAAGATTGGGGATATCTGGTTTGTGATGGCCTAGCTGGCTGAGGGGTGGATGATTGCCGGCACTTGGGCGTGGAACCCGCACAAGCCCCTGCAGGGCCCCTTAAAGGCGGGGTCCTCCTTGTTGCTCGGGGTCGTCAATAAACCGACCACCTAACCTCATCTGGCGCAAACTACTTAAACCAACAAAAAGGTTCCCTTTGTCTTTGGAAGGATTTCCATGCTTGAATGCTGTAAAACCTTGATAGAAAACGTTAACTTCTATTTCGTCCTCTGTAAGAAAGACAGGGCCAGAATCAGTATAAAAATCATTCACTCATATGGAATAGCTGGGATATTATAAATATGTTACTAACACTCTAACATTTGTCCAAAGTAAATGTTGCAAGATGCAGAATCGTGGGACGCCATTCTGAAAAGGCATAATGAGATTGCACAATAATTTGTAACATCGCTGACTATGCCCGCAAAGGAGGCTAATGTCGTCATCAATTCGTACCAAAAGAGTACATGATTCTTCAAACACCGGCCTAAAAGAAAGGCGCCTCAAGACAACACACATCATCAGAAACTCGTACCAAAAGAGTACGGCCTTCTCAATTATAAGCCTAAAAGAAGGGCGTCACGGGATCACATCTCGTAAAGAAGAGATAGAGTCTCGGGATGCAGTAAGTTCCGGAGGAACAAGGGGGGTCGTTTAGTCACTTAGGAAGTCGGCCACCGGGTTTAGGCGGGCGCGGAGCCTCAACCCCTCTCAGCAGAGATGCTGAGGGATTAAAAAACCAAAATTTAGCATTCAAAGAAACTATTATTTCATATAAACTCACGGGCTGTTGTAGAATCCTTTCGAACAAACCATCCCCGAGACCTTATCTATTTATTCATAAAGAAGTTTCGCTTCAAAAATGTCGTATTTCGTAAATAGCAAATATATGTATTATTTTCTCACGCAATTAATATGAACAGGTTCATACACGTCTAAGACGACACCATTCAAGGTAAGAATATGCTAATACAAAGTGTTTATGATTATTAATTTCAATGTTATTTAATATGTGTGAATTTTTCCCTTTGCGCCGTTCGAACGATTTTACTGGTTTGTCTCCAATCGAAAATGTTTTATTTCTAATACACGAATTCTTTCTAGTGAACGTATTTTATTGTAACATAAATGTATAGATTATTAGGTTCGTTAGATGATTTTATTACGTAATATTATGCAATTGTTTCCACACTGCTCCTATAAAAGAATTTGAAGTTATTACGATACACAACGGGGTCCTTCATCCATTAGACGAATCATGTGCCAATTCAACGACGTATTACGAATAGTATATATTGTATTTATCGAGATTTAGTCGCATTTATTATTTCTAGTGAGGTTTTTAGTATTGGTTCCAGGCGCCATTATGAGGCGGAAATAGTTCATATTCATAGCCCGACTGCAATAGGTATTTTTGTCGCGTAAGAGGTAGCACTTTTAGAAATATAACTATGTTTTATGTTTCGTCCCTGACGGACAGGATGGTATAGCTGTGGCTATTTAGGTAATATACTTAGTAAATGCAAAGGGCATTAGGTATTTTCAATATAGTATGCGAACCCAAGATGTTAGAAATATTTTAGTTAATATTTTTAGTTAATTTTGCATTCAAAAGCGAAATTTTCACAGAATAATTATTTCCAGTTAATAATATATATTTTAGTTAAATGTATAGCTAGCACAGGCAGAGTATTAATATTGTATAGAATACATTATTTTTAATATTTCATAGAAGGTATAATATTTTATTCCGCGATCCTTTTATAGTTACAGCGTATCTGTCGACCTCGGCCGTTGCCACCCGCGCCATATAACTATTTTCGCTAACATCATACGGCAAATGACTTTATTCATTGCAATGAAATTTATATTATTTAATATTATTTTCCGTGACGTATTTTTGACGGGTCACCACATAGGATTCATCACATTGTTAGCCGCGGCCAGGAGTTGGCAGATTAATTGAATATAGTAGATAAAATTTAAATTCAACTCGCGTCAACTATTTTACGACTGTATAATATTTTTCATATAACAGAAAACATCTCTAGAAAATACCGTCATTTGACGAGGACCCCTCTATCTACTATCTAGCTGGCACATCACAAGCTCAACACCATAGTATCAATCGGTGTAATATTTTCGTGTAAGAAATCTTTTTGATTGATTCGACATGTGGATTTCCTGTGCATTTCATAGTCATCATCATTTTTATTTAATTCTTTAGTTATGCTCGTCTTCATTCATCTACAAATAAATGTCTTTTAATTAATTTAAATCATAGATACCAGGAAAATTGTTTAAGATTCTTCAATTTCGATTATTTACTTTCGTTTTAAAACGTGGTTAAATTTTTGATACAAATATCGTTACAGATTCATTTGAAAAATATATTCAGCTCGGATAATACAGAGATTCAGAAAATCGGCTCTGAATTGTCGAGGTTCTAAAATTACTATTTTGGTATATTTGTATATTCTGAACATGTTAACAGGATGAATACAAATAAAATATAAGAAATCATGTGTTATAATTGAAAGATACTTACTGTTGTCTCTTAACCAATAGTTGATACTTTTCGGGGAAGCTTCTACGTAGCACTCGAGTGTGACGTCAGTTCCTAGAGGAGCACCAACAAGCTGGTTCGGTACTTGAATAACTGGGTGAACTGGAAACGTTTTTTGTATTAGCATATTGTGTGATATTTTGAACATATAAAAAATATATTTTATTTTCTAAATAGTAAATGTTTTAATTTTTTTCTATTACTTTCGTCAATATTTCTATTCGGGATCGAAGGGAAATGGCTTACTGTTCGTATATCAAAATCAAATCAAATTTTTGGAAAAACAAGACTCACCAGGGGTCGTATAGCCAATAGTGATTGTGATGATGATGTTTTATAATAAAATAATATAAAAATTGTGTAAACATGCAAGCACCTGATTTATAGTGTTGTTTAAACATATTGAAATACGTAAAAAAAAATTTTAAAATGGCTTGTATTGAAATTAGGAAACGATTGCTACTACGTTATAAAATACACGGAAATTAATGTAAAATCAAAATATAAAATTATGTATAAGTTTACATATCGAAAATTTTCGCTACCACACTTTTGCAAATAAACAAGTTTTGTAAATAAAATAACGAGTCTCACCATAAAGTATCAAATCAAATGAATGCGTTATAAACATATTTTTGAATTTATCATTATCATCTATTGTCAATTTCTACAATGTTTTATATATTTTTATTTGACTTATATTAAAGCGAATGAATTTATCATTACTGAACTGATAATTCAACGTTTTGTAAAAAATGTCAGAAATATTGAAAAAATGTAAATTTTGATATTACATTTTTGACTCATAGTCGAGGCTGGAATCCACCTGTAAAGTATTGTGAACTATTTCCGTTACATACTGTATAATAAGTATTATGTGACAGCCGAGAAAACTTACAATTTTACTAAAATAAAGCCTTTTGAAAATTAATTAATTTTTTCGATTAGTGATTGAAAATTATAATTGGTACATAGTAAAGTTTCCTCAGTAACTTTAAATGACATCTTACAATGCACGCTGACCATAATCCTCTTGCTCACTGATGGTGGAACCCCGTTGCTGGCTATGCACAAGTAGGCGCCCATCTCTGACCTGGTTATCTTGGTCAGCATCAGCACTTCTCCTTGGTAAGTTGCCACTGCGAATAATTAAAGTAAATTATTTAAAAACTTTTTATTGTAAAAACAAATATTATATTTTATCACATACCTGTTAAAAGTCATTTTATGAGCGTTTCAAATACTTAATGTTTTATATAATTTTTCGGTCGTGAAATTGAAACTTTTCGTCGTTAGTGAATGAAATTTTTAGAAAATAGAACTCCAAAAAACGTAATAAAATAACATTATACGGGTTTTTTGCTCAAAATTCGCAATAAAATAACTTTAAATCATTATCTTTATCGTTTATGTTAAAATTATTTCAAGACACCTCATGTTGTTTCAGAAGTTTCACTATCCTAGGAGCCTGAATTTTAGGTGAAAATCGGGTGACAATGAGGCAATAAATATTTTTTTTCGTGACACTTAATAAAGATATATATTAAACTATTATTTTTGAAATGGTTTGTCCGAGACAGAAAAGGATGTAATATAGTTTCTTATAATTCTTCTTTTATTTCTTATATTTTGTGTAGGATATTTTTATATATCTTACACAAAATATAAGAAACTGTATTGTACTCGGTTCATATGCACGCTTAAACGTGTTGGTAATACTTCCAGGTTAAAATCACACGTATGTGTTGCAACTTAAACGTGTTTATTTAACTTTACATTGTTGTAAATGTAACTATATAAAAAAGTCTACAGGGACCATGTTGATAATCTGTTTCATCAAGATATAATGATCTGGATTATTCTTTGTGATATTGTCGTTGATAATATCACAAAGAGTGTTTATATTTATATTATATATTTATCACACTCGCAAGAGCGTTCTCGCCTTCTTAACAATAGTTTTGCCGTAAAGATGGTGAGTCGCGCAAACATTTCATGCAAAAGTAATCATACATAAATGACGCATTTCTTTTCATCGGCAAACATCAACACAATTAATTAACACAGATTGAGTCAAGTGGATGTTGATGGCTGGAGTCTTGTGTGATTTTCATTTCAATAAAAACAAAAGGAAACGTTTAAAGTTTCATTGAATAAATAAAAATTTAAAAAAAGCCAAACGCAAAATCGTATTTGCCGAGAATATAAAAATACACGCACGAAGTTGAAATAATAAGAATAATAAATGTTCAAGTTTTTTATTTGTGATATTGTGGAAATTCATTTTTTATATTTTAAAATTTAAAAAAAATGAGGGTAAACACAACACTGTTTTATTCCACTATATATTTATTTTGAATTGTTAGAACGTTTACGATATTTCTCTCATTGTCAATAACACGTTTACAACTAAATAAAAAATAATTCAAGACAGAATTTACAGGGATTGGGTGGGTGTAATGGTGGTGGGGGGTCGGGGCGGAGTTAGAATGGATAGGAGTGGAGAGGTTATGGGTGGTATCCGGATGTTAATTATATTTCTATTATTTATTTTATTCTTAATAATTTCTTAGATCTCCAAGATATCCATTCTTCTTCCTTGAGGAAAATTTTTTTTGGCCTAAATTTATTTTTTTCTTTTAAGTAAATACATTTAAATATAAGCGTGTTTTTTTTAATTGATGTAATATATTGCGATATAGTGGGGCCTACTCGCCCGGAGAATTTTTCGGTTAGGTTGGCGGCGTAAAGCCGTGAGGTTGCCCGGCCGGTTTTTTCACAAGATGGCCGCCGGCGCTATTAGGGATGGTGCCAAGAAGCTGACGGCGCGTTACTGTTAAAATCTGAACGGGTCCAGATTCGTCGCTAAACGAGTCGTTTCTGGTACGTTTTTACTCAGCAACCTATTTTCATCTCCCCTGTGTAATATTATGTGCATATTTGTAATGACGGATCTTACACAGGACCCGTTCCGATTTTAACAGTAACGCGCCGTCAGCTTCTCGGCACCATCCTTCATAGCGCCGGCGGCCATCTTGTGAAAAAACCGGCCGGGCAACCTCACGGCTTTACGCCGCCAACCTAACCGAAAAATTCTCCGGGCGGGTAGGCCCCACTACATCGCAATATGTATACCTTATTTTCTACAGCCATGATTTGATCGTTTTACCTTTTGATTTGGCGGCCGAGTGGTCGCGCAGCACGATGTCCTTCCCGTCCTCCCTGCGCCACAGCACGGCCGGCGGGGGGGAGCCGCGCGCCCGGCACGCCGCGCGCGCCGAGCCGCCCTCGGGCACCATCACGTCCCCGGACGTCTCCTCGCCCACGAAGTCGGGCGGCACGACCACCTTTAGAGCGCCGAGCTGCAAACCGCCGCGTTATCAATCCGATCGCGACACTCCTCACAGGTGCGCAACCACGCAAATTTACATTACAGAGTAGCGAAGGGAAAAACTACATTTCAAAATGAAGTGTACAACACACACACGTTCACCAATTTGAAGACTACAAAGTGTACACTACAATTGTAGTAAAAACTACTTGAAGTGAAGTAATTGTAGTACTACGAAATGAAGTGAAGTAAATGAAGTGAAGTAAGTGAAGTGAAGTAAATGAAGTGAAGTAATTGTGATAATAATGAAGTGAAGTAATGAAGTGAAGTAATTTTTTAACTGATTTTATTCCCAAATAAAAATTTGGCGAAAAAAAAAAAGGTCGCCAGCCAGATTTCTTCATTCGATTCCAAAAAATTTTCAATCCAATCTTCGTTTAGCTACATCAACTTTCCAAAAATTTCACGTAAAAAATGCACTATTTAAAGTATGTTTCTCATACTTTCGATAAATTTGAAGTGTATGTACTTTGTAGTGTTCGCTTTGAAATGAAGTGTACTATTTGAAGTTTATACTTTCAATAACTTTGATGTTTGTAGTTTGTAGTGTGCACTATACATCAAAGTGTGCGAAGTGTGCACTTCAATGTAGTGTAGTACTACATTGTAGTAGTGAGTACAGAGCGGACCCATCACTATTACAGAGACAATGTAATGGCACGATGATAGTTAACATATCCATAGTCATCCTTGTCATATTAATTTAAATTATATAAACATAATAAATGTTAAACTTTGATAGGGGTACCGGGGTTTGAACAAAAATTCAGTACTAGTGTCCATACCTGTAACGGCTTAGAACTAGCAGAAATATTTCTCAATTAATATTAATTATAGGAGTATCACAATTATGAAGCTATTTATATAACAAACGTGCATGGAAGTCTTCTATACGATGACCAAGGGTTTACTACCATATGAGCAGACTTAAGTAATCACCTTACACAACGCAACGTTCACCAATTTCGTCCTAAGAACATCCACGATATTATCTATTTTTTGTAAGTTATACAGGTATATATAAGTGTATAATTGAAACCTTCCATATATTTGAAAGGACTATGCCAGAGACAACTGTAGTCCTTCTCATGAAATACATAGATTTATAAATTACTGGTCTGTCCCAAATGGCACCTTTTCCGAGTAATGATTGGCTACGTAGCCCGTCCGTTAAGAACTGTCGCTGATGCGTCGTCTCGGTGGGGACTGTGTGGCTGTTATATACTTTCGCTGGTTGTGACCGCCAGAATAATATAACAGCCATGCGCTGGTACTATCTGGTAGGTTAGTCTGTTTTCAAAGCGCTTCCAGCAGTCCGCACCTTCATAAAAGCTCCCCGGCAGGTATAACCGACGAAACTGGCGAGCCAGATGATCGTCACCGCGGAGTCTTATCCCGCTAGACCTGATCGGTACCGAGCAGAACTTGTACGAAGTTCGAGCTGGGTTGAACTTGCGTAAAGCTCAAGTTGCGCGTTGCGCTGAAGTTCCGAAACGCCAGCCTTTCTAGAGACATCTTCGAGACGTCTCTCCGCCGGAGATTTCGTCATCCTTACCGTCGAGCTTTTTCCGCTTTCACTGAATCTGCGATCTGGGACCACCGAAAATCCCACCATAAGGTTGGGTTATATCCCACCATAATCTGAGAGGCCCAAATATATTAGGTCCTTACATATGAAATTGGCGTTTTGCCGTACTGGCAAATTTGATCTCAAATATCTTCTCTTTGGTTAGGAATTCCAAATCCAAATTTATACAGCTGTTTACTCATGTATTTGTGTTTTGAAAATTATAATTCATTTGTTTTTTCCTCAATTGTTTTTTTCTTTGCGTCACTCATTTTACAAAATGAAAAACTTGAAATATCGCGTTATTTACGAGTACGAGTTCCACCGTGGCACCAGTGCTGCAGAAACGGCTCGAAGGATTAATGATGTGTATGGCGACGGTGCCGCAAAAGAAAACACAGTGCGTTTTTGGTTCCAACGTTTTCGTTCTGGAAATTTCGACCTGCAAAACAAGCCCCGTGGACGGCCGGAGACCAAAGTTGATAATGAAGAATTGAAGGCTATTGTGGAAGCGGATCCATCGCAAACCACATCCGAGTTAGCTGCAGGCTGCGGTGTTAGTGATAAAACTGTTTTAATCCACTTGAAACAAATTGGTAAGGTGAAAAAGCTTGAAAGGTGGGTACCTCACGAATTGAGTGAAGCAAATCAACAAACGCGCGTTGACTGCTGCGTTGCATTACTCAACCGGCACAATAATGAAGGGATTTTAAATCGAATCATTACCTGTGATGAAAAGTGGATCCTGTACGATAATCGGAAGCGCTCATCGCAATGGCTGAACCCTGCCGAACCAGCCAAACCATGCCCCAAGCGAAAATTGACTCCAAAAAAGTTACTTGTGAGCGTTTGGTGGACTAGTGCTGGTGTCGTTCACTACAGCTTTCTTAAATCTGGCCAGACGATTACGGCAGATGTCTATTGTCAGCAACTGCAAACCATGATGGAAAAGCTAGCTGCTAAACAACCGAGGCTGGTTAATCGCTCTAGGCCACTGGTGCTTCATGATAACGCTAGACCACACACTGCACAACAGACGGCTACCAAATTAGAGGAGCTTCAATTGGAATGTCTAAGACATCCACCGTACTCTCCGGACTTTGCCCCAACAGATTACCATTTTTTTCTAAATTTGGATAACTTCTTGCAAAGGAAAAAATTCAACTCCGATGGGGCAGTTCAAACCGCCTTCAAAGATTTTATTGATTCCCGTCCGAATGGTTTTTTTAGTAAAAGGATCGATGAACTACCTATGAGATGGCAAAAGTGCATAGATAGCAATGGTACATACATTGATTAAATAAATATATTATATTAAAAAAAAATTGGCTTTATGTTCCTCCTATACTAAACGTCAATTTCATATGTAAGGACCTAATATAAGTGTTTTGTGCTTAAGTTTATTGTTCCTTTTATGTCTACTGCTATACGTAAAGAGTGTGTGTTTTGTATTTGAATAAATTACTGATAAAAAAATGTTATTTCCACGCGTTCGTCGCTTGCAAACTATGATTTAAGGTTGTTCGTTTTTATTTATAATTTAATAATATAGAGGTGTAGGTAAAGGGGTGGCCATTGTTTAAGTATATTCTTAACAATATTTTATATCAGCAATTTGGTACAAGCCGGTGGAAACGGAGAGGAAATGATGCCTATGTTTTGCGCAAAGTCCTAAAGTGTGATTGTGTAAAATATGGATTGTTATTTTTACCAAGACTAGGAAGCTAGGGCGTGGGTATTATTAATCTACGCAGTGTCCTAAATAAATTTTATTTCAAAATATGAAATGGATGCCAAAAAAATTAATTTTAAATGTTTAACATTAATATCGTAGGGAGGAAGTGGGGTGGAAGAAGAGAGGTAGCCAGAGGAGAGGAAGAGATGCCTCTGTTTTGCCTAAGGTTCTTTAAGACTAATTACTCAAAATTTAGATACGATCAGTCAAGGGCTGTGGGATTGTTAAGAGAATAGGCAGACACACATTGAGTTAAACATATACCTACATATATTATAATATTATTGCAAAAGTTTTTAAATTAAATAATTTAGAAAATAATACGTCAATCATTGTAGAATACAGTGTTGCTTATTAAATATGTGGGATATAAAAGCAATGGTAGCAATATCCAAAAAAAAAATGTTTTGAATGCAGTCACCGAGGATTACTAATTTAAAATGTAATGTATTCTAGATTAATGTGTCTATCTCTTCCAAAAACACTTTTTTTCGTATAAATTTATAGGCTGTGTTTCTTATAAAATTCAGTACATTATAAATAGGTAATCCTCGATGATTGAATTAATTTTTTTTGGATATTACTGCCTTTGCTTTTATACACCACATATTACCTTTATTTTTACTAAGTTTCATTTCTGAAGTGCAATTTTATCATCATTATTCATGGGTTGCTCAAATTAAGCATTCATTATTTCACTATGTCTGTATATTTTAGCCCCTCTTTAAGGTTATATTCATTGCAAATGCATATTTCCGCATTTTTGTACGAAAATGTGGGTTTTTATTATTCATTTATATCAGAATCTATATTCCAGACTGTAATGTACATTCTAGGCTGCTATTTTTCTAAAGCAATAACTTATACAAAACCTGTGTTCTTATATAAAAGTAATAAACTGAACATTATTTAAAATAATTAAGAAAATATAAGCATTAATCGACAGGCCGAGGCCAAAAAAATCGTTTTTATTTAATATTTATATGTCAGCAAAATATGTTGTTTTATACGTGTAAAGTTTACTTCATTATCAAGAATCCGTACTAAGATAATTAAGAAATTTTAAATATTATTAAAGTTATAATGTTGCAAATTTTCAAAAATAAAACATTTTTTGTTGATTTTAAAACGCTTTTTATTTATATAAAAATATGATTTTAAACACTATATTCTATTCAATCCATACTTTGAGACTTTAAATGTTTTTAAAATAAAAACACCTTAATTATTATTAAAAAATAAAAATTTCAAAGTATGAAATGTGCCAATAAATGACGTTATTATAAAACAGAATGTCGATGGTTGCGGCGTGTATATGCATTTATTTATTATTGAATTTTACCGCATTAGATTGATATCATATATATCTACATACGCATTTTATTTATAAATGTGTTTAGTCAATTATATGTTTTTATTTATTTTCATAGATGGCGGTAGTGTGCCGCCATACATATGGTTTGAAAACTTTGAATCAATATTTAAAAATAATCACATAAATTACTTAAAATTTAAGGGTAGTTATTGTTTGCATTAATGTAAAAAAAAATTAAGTATTTATTGGATAGTTTCGCAGATATAAGCCAAAATATATCCAAGTTACAACCCATTATATACACAAAATGAAAAGCATTGACTTTTGGAAGTGTGCGGCTTCGCTGTGAAGGCACTTGCTGGACACTAATTTGTTTATAAACGATGATTTTTTTCCCATTGGTTAAATAAAATTGGCCTCTTATTTCCTGTTACGCATTTCCATCGATTTTCATGAAATCACTGCGACAGCTTGCAGGAAAGTAAGAGGAAAAATATTATATATCAAAAAATTATACGTACATATAAATATTCATTAAAACTTTTTATTAAAACGATTTTTTTGGCCGCTGCCTGTCAATTAATGCTTATATTTTCATAATTATAGTAAATAATGATTAGTTTATTACTTTTATATAAGTAAAAAGGTTCTATCTAAGTTATTGCCCTAAAAAAATGTAGTCTAGTATATATAATCTGATATAAATGAATAATAAAAACCCACATTTCCGTAAAAAAACGCTGAAATATGCATTTGTAGTGAATGTCCAGCCTTAAGACACTTTATTATACTTAAATATAAATAAAATGTTGGCGAGAACAAAGCAAAACAAGTATAGAGATTTAACGATCCAAATAAACGAAATGTT
>JADDOH010005718.1:0-38237 GCA_016648135.1 Agrypnia vestita | reverse complement strand
CAAAGACTGTGAGTTTTTAAAAGTCTACGTTGATGTTAATCAGCGTTCTTGCAATTTAAGTGCAGAAACTAGGTATACTAATTATAGAAATTTTCGGGTTTCGGGTTCTACCTTATGTCAGACGCTACAAGTTAAAAGAAACGGAGTAAAAATAAAGTGACAACCCTAGCGTCAAAGCAAGAGTAGGCTAATAACTCGCCGACAGGCCGGAGATAAACTATTGTTCTGGGTATACTGTGGTAATGCTAAACATATTTAAATTTCACAACTGTAAACTCATATAAAGTATGTTTTCACTTTACTTTCGTTGGATTTATTTTCTATCATATTGAAAAGTTTGTTAAGTAGGCTCGGAATTTTTGGATGTTTTTTCTGTCATCATAAAAATTATTTGCTTTTTTTTACTAACGTATAGTTTTTTGTGGTCTATATAGGTAATTTTGGTTGATTCTTATTTTATATTTATCATTCCAAAGTCTTTTTATGTTATTCATTTAATTCAAATTCTATGTTATTCAAAGAATTACTTTGTTACTGCTGCCTTTAAACCTTTATACAGTTTAGATAAATAATTTATTAGGGTCGTCTCTACTTATTTCCATAAAGCTTTTATTTGCGATTATTTTTAGAAATCTTATTTGTAGCTGTTTAATTTTATCAAGGTAGGTTTTAGAAGTTAGTTCGAAGCTACTGAAACTGTAGATAATAAAGGGTTCGACCATTATATTTATTGTAAAGACAATAAATACTGTGTTTGTTTGAAAATAATAAAATTTATCTAAAACCGACTATAATTTATTACATATATGTTCTTTGTGACGACTATAGTTAAAATTTACCTCTAATGTCAGTTCTTATAATGTACACTCTCTTTAGTAATTGGTATGAAAAATTAATCACATTTCTGTGAAAGCATTCGCATGTACTTATTTATGGATAAATGTATTGTCGAAATTGGCAAAATGTATTGCCATCTACTTATATTTATTTAATTTACTATGCCGTTATCGTGAGCCCATTTTATTATAACACTGTCTAAGTCTTCTTGTAACTTATTTAAATATTTTTACGGGTGTATTGCAATCTAATTATATTTATTTAATTTACTATGCCATTATCGTGAGCCCATTTTATTATAACACTGTCTAAGTCTTCTTGTAAATTATTTAAATATTTTTACGGGTGTATTGCCATCTACTTATATTTATTTAATTTACTATGCCATTATCGTGAGCCCATTTTATTATAACACTGTCTAAGTCTTCTTGTAAATTATTTAAATATTTTTACGGGTGTATTGCCATCTAGGTACTTATATTTATTTAATTTACTATGCCATTATCGTGAGCCCATTTTATTATACCACTGTCTAAGTCTTCTTGTAAATTATTTAAATATTTTTACGGGTGTATTGCCATCTACTTATATTTATTTAATTTACTATGCCATTATCGTGAGCCCATTTTATTATAACACTGTCTAAGTCTTCTTGTAAATTATTTAAATATTTTTACGGGTTAGGTACAGGTATCAAAGAAGAAAAAGCGGAAAAATCCAAACTTTCTAGACAGATCCTCAGATGAAATCTAGATTATTAGGGTCAAACTTTCTATAAATCAAATTGGGAATAAAATATTAGACACATCACTAAATAAAAAAAAAACTTAAATATTATTTGACAGTTTTAATAATTTACACAATTCGTAAGTGTTATAAATAAAAATGACAACTATAAGTTAATCCAATTTAATTAAAAATATCTTTACAAATACATATATTAGTGGATATTATATTGTTGATGATAAAAATAAATGTTTTTTTAGATTTTTATATGATACTAATTTTCACTTGCGCCATTATAATCCCGAGTATTTAATTCAAATTCCCTTCAATTCATCGAGCGTGTTCGTCACAAAGCGCCATCTACCATTCAGTTACTTGACGACACTTGTGAGAAGATAATATGACATAACTCCGATGGCGTGACACGCGCGCCATCCAGCGGGGGCCTTTGTCTGAAGATGTTGGCAGATGATTAACCGAAACTTGAATGGAAGATACAGAATGATCGGGATGTCAGTGGTGAGTTGGGACTTGTAAGCAAGTTCATTTCAATAAATGGATTGACATAGTTTCAGTGATTGCAAATAATTCAAGTATTCGGATTACTAAATCATGAATACTTACACAATGCGGGTCAGGTAAAATAAAGACTAATGAATTTTTCACAATTTGATTTAATTTATTGAGGGTAGAAAAAATTAAAAATAGTCTAAAATACATCAAATTCTAAAAGACTTTAAAATCAAAAGCCTTAACTAAGTGAAATATAAGTCAGTATTTGCGACTACTTCCCGTTATAAGACCAAATAATTGAAGAACTTAAGATTGTGAATTTTTCAAGTACTCTGTAAGGAAGAGTAGCTTATTGGTGTAGTGGTCGTGACGCTCACTGGTGGTCGATGTTTCGAGCCTCATTCCAGGACACTAGCAAGTTAGTCCCATTTTTATAGCACAGGAATAGTAAGAATATTGATTCGATACGTATTCCATGTTCGCACCTATCTCTATTTTTTTTTAAAAGAAAAAAAAATCCATGCCTCCTATAAAAATATATTTTCTGTGACATTTGTGTGCTTAGTAATTTTATTCCAGAAAACATTCAGGGAGAAATTAATGTTATATTTTCTGTACCTTTAGATAAAAGCGAAGGCAGCCGCGGCCTGTGGAGGCCAGGGTGGCCAACCGCGCGATAACGACCGAATAATCTAGTAAAGTTCTTACATAACGAAATAAACCGAAGCCAACAATACGTGCGATTGTTGGATGGAATGCTCTAGTAAATTATGGAATCTTATCTTATATTTTTATTGTTAAATTATTATTAAGTACCTATATACTGTAAACAAAGATTTATTGAAATAAATAAAATAAAATAAATAATGAATAAAGTGTATATTTACGAGTGATAAATTACCTAATAGTGTAATTTAAAGAATATCGTTAAATATTATAGTGTTAAGTGACGTTG
Source organism: Agrypnia vestita (assembly GCA_016648135.1). Classification (NCBI taxonomy): domain Eukaryota; kingdom Metazoa; phylum Arthropoda; class Insecta; order Trichoptera; family Phryganeidae; genus Agrypnia; species Agrypnia vestita. The sequence goes on along the minus strand of JADDOH010005718.1, from coordinate 35,206 downwards.
TACGTTTGATTAATTAGTTAATCAGCAGTTAATAAATCTGTAATTAATTTCCAGCATTTTCATGAATTCCTCCCGCACCCACGAAATGTGACAATATTTAAAATAAATCAGACCGATAAATTGACCACATTGAAATTATGATTAAATAAGATATCTTTTACTTAGAAGTTTTGTGCGTACATAATAATGCATTTAATATTATTTTATTCTATTAATGCATGCTATTTTATAAACTATTTATTACTTTAGATGGGTGCAGAATTAGTAAAGCGATTGCTTGATTGATTTCATTCCGAGGACACAGGTTCAGATCTTGATAAACATAAAAAATATTTTTCTTTTGTCGTATTCAAATTAAATGAATTTTGCATTAATTAAAGTAATTTCACATTGACAGGCAGCCCTGAAACCTTTGCAAAAATGCAAGTAAGCAACAGGCATACAGGTAACCCTACATTACCTTGTCAATGTCAAACAAGTTCCGTTTTAGGGCATTCATGCGTACACTTAAGGTTGCGTTATTGTGTACGTAAGTGTATATGCGAAAATATCAGGGTTCCTAAGCAGAAAAATTTCATTTTTTTAATTTACAACTAATTAATTTATTTTGATGTGTTTTATTTTCTGTAATCTATGTATTTAGTAATCCGTATTACAACATTATCATGTGTTTTTTTTTAAATTTACGAATACATGACATGCCACATTTCATCCTGATAGATATTATTTGTTAAGTTGTCAAGAGAAGAAACAAAATAATGAAATATTTCGAGAACGAAAGATCTTACCAGGATATTTAGCTCTGGAGGTAATTATATAAAAATAATTATGAATAAATAATTAATAAATATTCGATTTTATAAATTAGACCAACACATAAAACAGTACTACAAAACATAATCTTAAATTTTGTATGATGTAATATGATTGAACACGTAGACTTTATACTAAATTAAACTTTGTGATAAATACACGTTGAGCTATATTTACCAATACTATAGTTTTACCACATTCTCCAATTCAAAACGTGTTTCTTCTAGTAACCAAAAATCCTCTACGCTACCACTATGCGACCCGCAGGTCTACTCGAATTAGTTGATTTTTTTTTTGTTCTTACGTTAGTTATTAACAATACCTTATGATGCGAGAGACTGCTCCTCTTAAAATTATAATGGTGATAAATATAACTCAACACGTGAGTATTACAAAGTGTTATTTAATGTAAATTAAAATAATCACGTTGCAGCACAAATAACTGTAATATAAATCATTTGTACATGTAGACCAGATGTTCAAATAATTTTACCTAACCATTGACATTGGGAGAGATAATCGTTTCTTAAAAAGAAATGAGTGGCCTGGCTATAATGGCAAAAATAAAAAATAAATATTATTGTTATCTTAGATGCCAATAAGCCCTGCATCGATTCACATCCCTCAAAGGTTCAGGTGATTCCAGTAGGGGAGAGATTGAGAGTACAACAAAAAACAACAACTCTGAACAAAATGCTTACAAATAATAATGAATTGTGTCTGGAAATTTTCAATAGAAGTCTGCCTCTCAGAAACAACTCGAGCTGTTTCTGATGAAAGGAACGAGTGGCTTGTGGAGAGAGAAGGAAACGCGCCCGTGCTGGTGACCTCTAAAGGTCCTCCCGTGGGGCAGGTTTCGGACCTCAGACAATAGGCTCTCGCAATTATTTTAGTCACTAAACTCAGCATTTCAATGTGTCAATTAAATGAATTAACTGTTCAGTTTAAAGTTACCGAATGTATGTAGTTTAAGAATTTATTTATTTATATATTATCACAATTTATATTATGACACTTTTTTACATAAGTTTATAATGCCCCATTAGGTTAAACCTATTATGGGACTGTTATAATTAACAATTTTATATTTTATAATGTAATGAAATACGAAAGAAACAAAATATGATAGAAAAATACTTATATATCCAAAAATATATAAATAATATAGAAATACGTAAAAGAAGAGGAATATAAAAGGTAGGATCAACTTATACTATATAGTAAAAAGAGTTATAATACAAAAGAGTAAAAACTTCTTCAAACACAGCAAAATTATTTTGTGGTGACATTATAATTATAATTTATAGAAATAAACTTTGTTTACACCACTTTTTTATTGAAAAAAATCAACATATTTCAGAGTCCATGGCCTCTTCGTCAGGATACAAATGTGTACATTTTTATCCTGACGAAGGGGCCAAGAGTAAAAAGTTACTTGGGGGTATGTCATTATGGTGAATATTTTCTAATCTCACCATCTCATGTCGTCGTAGGAGAATACGATGGATAGAAAGATATAAACTTTTGTATTGTATGCCACATTTTTTCATTCCCCTAAAGTTTCATTACTGTTTGAGTAGGTATGTTTGATTTTTTAAAGATTCCGAAATACATAATTAAATTATTTTAAAGTTATTTTTATATTTTCAAGAGTTTCAAAGTTTATTTTATTTTTGCTTTCAAATTCTGAAGAAATTCTTTTAATATTTTTGATACATAAAATACCAAGGCAGAATATATTTTTGATATCTTCAAGCATCTCAAACAAATTTATAATGCAATATACAGAACTAATTTAGACTTTCTACTTCAAATGAAATTAAACTAAGGTTATTCAGAACTGATGTATTATTCTTATGCAAAATTTTAAACCTGTATTATAACTAATAATTGACGGTTCTCATTTACTTACTTACCATCACGCTGTTTACCCGTGTGGGTAAGCAGAGACGATAGAGCGCCACACTCTTCTGTCCTGACACAACTCTCGCCTCATCCACATTCATACATCTTCGCATGCAAGCTCAACGCTTGTTCAGGCTTCTAACGAGACCATCTTCCAGTATCTGGTTTATTTTATTTTATTTTGTTTATTTAGTACCCACAATTTAAAATTCCATCTAGAGGTAAGTACAAGGTAATAGTCACATTTTTAACTGTGTGAATTCGTCACGAATTTGTCATTATATTATTCATTTATATTGAATAATATCTAGTACCAAGACTTCATAGACTCAGCAGTATAATGCCTTTTTTGTTTGTTTCAATCTAAACATATCTTTAAAATAAATTTTATAATCTCTCAGTTTGGTTCTTACATCATTATGATAATAAAACTTGATGTTAATTTAGAATATTGATATTATGATTATAATCCCTGACATTAATTTGTACTTTATATTATGAAGTCATACAAAGTTTCAATTGATACTCTGGAAATATTATTTTATTTCATGTTTTCTTCACCATATTTCATTTGTGCTTTATACATAAATATTTAGAAAGTTTAGAATAAATATTAATTTCTGTACAAGATCCAACTTGACAATCTAAACCTCTTCGAAATAACCTTTTGATGCAAAGAATAATATCAATTTTGGCCAATGGCCTTTAACGTCCCACCCCAAGCGCTGCTGGGACGAGTGTTCTGGTTAGATTTCAACCCTCGCAGACGGCGCGACGCGTTGCATCGAATTTCTGGCTTTGTGCTGCCTGTGGTACTCGACAGAGCCTTATTGTTGTGCAAATCTCAACCAAATAATTATTCCGCAGGATAGCGACGCGCCCGGCGACAGGCAGTGTGCGGTGGTGCCTTCCTCAGGGATGTTAAAAACAATTTAGCGAAATGATAAATCATAATGGCAGTTCTAAAAAACTAAAAACATAAAAATATTAATTCTCATATTTTTTGTTCTGGGTTTTTGACTTTTTGTGATACACAAATCACAAAATTTCATATTGCCCCAAAATTAAATATCAATGTTCTGAGATGGTGTGTGTGATGAGCAGACCAGACGGTCTTATTGTCAAGAGTCAAAACTGAATTAAGAATATGTATTAGCAGAAGACAACGAGTAAGATCTTAAGCAACTTGGTGGTCAAATTTATTAGAATATTCTAAAGTAAGAGAATTATACAAAAAGAAGGACGCTCTACTAAGTACGACGTATTCCTATCTAGAAGAGCCGGCTCCCGCTAAATGGAAAAAGGAATAAATGGTGAAAAATAATCAGTACGTCTTCTCTTTCCTATCCTTTAGTGCCCAAAACTTAAAGACTTACAAAATACCTTGTGCACAAGCTCAAAGTGGCCTTTATGTCAAGTTTTGTCATTTGTCAAGAATTTACGCCAAGGTGGACTGATGGAATTAAAGAGAAATGGAGACAATCGTTATTATTCTACAGTATATTATATAATCACGATCTGAAGATCTCAAAGTTTTTTTTTTATGTTTATTGAAAATTATAAAATATCCAATATTAATGAATAAAGTATTCGATATTTGCTTCTTTTTCGATACTTCTGCTCACAGAAATGTCTTGCCTTGGTGTATTGGAAACGTCTTGGGAATGGCAGAGATGTGACTATAAAGATGTAACTTCTTGCCAACTGCAAAGGAAAGGCGATCGGGGGCTGCCCTCGACTAAGCAGGGAGAATATATTGATTGGGATTAGGATTGGGCAATAGTACCGAAGCGGCGCAAGACAGGTGAACACGGAGGCACCTCATCGAGTCTTCGGTCCTTCTTCTAAGAAAAAGAGATGATGATGATAATGGTTCATTGCTTAAAATGGAATTTTCTAAAATTTATTACGAAAATCCATTAAAAAACCACACATATTTTATTTTCTATCGTCATATTTGTAAAATAAATTTCATTTAACATTTAGGACATCTCTGGAAAAAGCATTATCTTGCCTGAATTATAATTGTAAACTGATTTAATTGCCTAATGTCTGCCAAACACCCCAGCCCTTGGTAGTTTTATCCCGAGCAGCCTTCGCCGGGACGCAATACCCCTGATGGTCGTGAATGCGCAAAGTATTGTGCGCATTTACGTCGGAATACGCGTATCACATATCTACACATTAGCGGGGCACAAAACAATTATTTTTCGGCACTAACTTTTGTCTGTATTGAATAGGGGTCGCGTGGTATAAGCGTGCCTGGATACACTCTCCCCCACACCCCTGAGGATCTGTTGTACTTCTCTTTCTAGCAAATTACTACAGATTACCCTCGTGATTTGTCGGAGAAGGATGGAAGTGGTCAGTGCACGTGTGGTGGTAAAATTTGAACATCTGCTTTCCCCCTCCCGATCTGGTGTTAGATTGAAAAATGATATTTTTTGTTTATTTCACGATATAACTGCAGTTAAGTATAATCTAGAATAAGCGACGATGAATGTGTATTACTGTATCACTCCTTTGTAAAATTTATCAACAATAAATTATTATTTTTTATATAAATATTGCCGTAATTTCTAACCAATATTCTCGTTTTAGAACATTCTAAATTTTCTGATAAATGTAATCTACATATGAATTATTTATTATTTCCTATTAAACAAGTTGAAATGATTTTTGTATTGATTTAAAGAAATAATAGAATTAATATTTATTTGCATTAATCACGGCGTATAGTAAATAATGTAGACAGTATCATTGTTCTCGGAACATGAAGGAGACAAGTGCTAATTCTTTTCATTTGTATGTTTTGGTTATAATTTTAAAAAACACAGAATAGCTAGAAAAATATTTGAAAATAATTATTTGAATCGGGGGTGTGTACACAAATTACCCTACCGAGATACAAATATGTATATGTGTACAAGTATATCCAGTGACATTCCAAGTAAAGTGTAGCTCTAACGTGAAGTTTAGAGCGCCTCTACTATTTTTCATCGATCTTCTAATAACTTTAATGATATAAATTTAAAAATATACCCAAAAAAACTATCTTGTAGTGCGATTACTTTATTGACAGATTTAGAACTAAAATAATGTGTATGTGTAACTTTATATGCAGATTTAGAACTAAAATCATGTTGTTCTTTAAAATTATATGAGTTTGTGACCCGGTCTATTTTATGCAATATTTTTACATTTACATGTCATGGGCCTTGTCCATTGATATTGTTTAAATACACAGGTACATTGTTAGTCTGATTTTATATGCACAGTTCTGAGAATTTGATCCTAGAAGTGCCCTTTAAGGATTCTTTTCCACTATTTTATAAAATACGATAAATCTAATATAGATAAGTTTTAAATCTAATTTATATATTACATGTGCATATTATATTCCGCCCCACTTTGCCGCCCTTAAGCACTGCCTTGGGGCGTCTCTGAATATTTTAGTTTTTATACTGATCATCATAGATAAGCTTCCTATGTTATCTATTCTCTGCTGATATATTTGAAACATTAAAACAAATGCACGAATATTAACTATGCTTGCATTTTCTAATAAAAAAAACACATATTTATTTTGTGACAAAACTTTAGCTATATGGTACGTCCTAGTTCCTATAGACTATAAACTTACTTAAATACCAAAGCTTCACAATACTGTTAGGTAGTTGGAAGGTATATCATTCTAATTTACAAACAGCTCCACGAGGACAGGGGAGGCTTTAATATTTTTTGCCTGTATAACGTTAGGTAACGGACTCGCCCCATTCAAAAAGAGATCCTTAATGTTTCCTTGCACATTGTTCGCCGCGGGGTCCGGGCCCAGATTTCAAGGATCAAATATTTGAGGTACGATTTATTCGGAAAAATCTAATAGGACGTCCTCTATTTGTTCTACGGGACAATAAGGACGCGCGAGGGTCATTGCGCGGAGTGATGCGTATTGTACTCGTAAATATCTAAGCGCAGAAAATAAAATCAGGGTTGATTAATAAATTTTGTAACCAGGGGTTGGTAATGAAATATTTTATCATTACATCAGGAAGAATTCTATACCGTTCTGTTAAACTCTTCTTAATCTACATTTGCAAATCTTTTGATGTATGTTGAGACAGACATCATTTTGCTAATTCTTCTAATCCAGTTGGTTGCCTTGAATATTTTTTTTAATACCATTTACTTACTCCACGACTGATCATTTCATCTTCTTACCATCGATTCTTCAGAAAATCTTGTATAGATTTTATATACTTCAATATGACGGCCTAGTTTATTAATTTTCCAAAATTTTGTATAGATTTGCATTGCATATACGACCTAGAAGTTTTTCAATTCTTTTAAATATATCTTGTATGTATTTTTGCACAGAAGTCTGTGATCAAGTTTCTATATCATTCAATCTATAATACTTTAATTCTTGGCAGTTCCATTATACATATGTATAGTATCCCTTATGTACATAAATTATCCATCTATAAAATGTACCATAGCTTCTACTGTTGGCCTATTGTGTTCTAAGCATCACTCTCTTTATTGCGGATAATTAATTTCATAAAATATATATATTTTATGAAATTAGTTATAGAATATAGTAAGTATCCCTTCTGTACATAAATTATCCATCTATAAAATGTACCATAGCTTCTACTGTTGGCCTATTGTGTTCTAAGCATCACTCTCTTTATTGCGGATAATTAATTTCATAAAATATATATATTATATGAAATTAGTTATAGAATATAGCAAGTATCCCTTCTGTACATAAATTATCCATCTATAAAATGTACCATAGTTTCTACTGTTAGCCTATTGTGTTCAAAGCATCACTCTCTTTATTGCGGTTAACTAATTTCATAAAATATATATATTTTATGAAATTAGTTATAGAATATAGCAAGTATCCCTTCTGTACATAAATTATCCATCTATAAAATGTACCATAGTTTCTACTGTTAGCCTATTGTGTTCAAAGCATCACTCTCTTTATTGCGGTTAACTAATTTCATAAAATATATATATTTTATGAAATTAGTTATAGAATATAGCAAGTATCCCTTCTGTACATAAATTATCCATCTATAAAATGTACCATAGTTTCTACTGTTAGCCTATTGTGTTCAAAGCATCTCTCTCTTTATTGCGGCTAACTAATTTCATAAAATATATATATTTTATGAAATTAGTTATAGAATATAGCAAGTATCCCTTCTGTACATAAATTATCCATCTATAAAATGTACCATAGTTTCTACTGTTAGCCTATTGTGTTCAAAGAATCACTCTCTTTATTGCGGATAACTAATTTCATAAAATATATATATTTCGGCCTAAAATTTGGAAAGAAAACGCTACAAACAATATAATATAGAATTTATAAATATGTGGAATATATTTAATTAAAATAAAAAAATCTTAATCATAGTAGATAAAAAAAGCATCACAAAAGATTTTGTCACAAAGAGTACCGTACGTATCACAAAGGACTGAATTTCATGACGTTTTCTGCAAAAAATAAAAAATAGGGGAACATTAACTGTAAGAGATTAAACCAGAAAAAAAGGCCGACCTTATTCAAGTTCATCCATCATAAATTCGGCTTTCAATATAAAAAGTTCCCAACACGTGCACAATGATTAAAACATTATTTGATACATTCAGATATTTAAAGAAACTTATAATAAAATAACTAAAATAAAATAACTATAATATTTTTATACGTTACAATGTTACGTGAAATATGTATTTTTGGTAATTAATGGATGTAATGAATGATAAAGAGAAATGATAACAGACAACATGAATGATCCAAACTTAGAAGGTCCCATGATCCAAACTTGGTCGACGACCACGTTGTAGAAACTAGAAACGACTCAGCATTTCAATCTTATGTCAAAGTTGAGCCAAGATTTCTATATTAAGTATAATCTACTTGAGAGCGAACGTAGAGTACATTTACGCCATTTGCCATTTGGTTCGCCATGTATATAGTGAATGATGTAAATATGTATATGTACACAGGGTTATTTGAAAAACATTAAAAACCTCGCAGGACTATATTCCTGCCTTGATTATGAGTCGAAAATGTTCAAGCTATTATGACCTAATATCAATAATTATGGAGATATGCGAAGTTTGCATTTTTTTTCAATATTTCTGACTTATTTTTTGTAAAACGTTGGACTATCATTATAATAATTTATATCGAATAAAAACCTTCGAATTCCAATTGGAAAACATTCCAATTCGAAATTTTTCAGGGTTGAAAATAATGCACGACCTGCCATTGTTTTTGAAGTCTTCCCTTCGCGTAATATTCTCTGGATGGTGGAAACTGATACACCAGTTGCCTCACTTGCTGAATTAAGAAAATTGTAATCCACTTTACATTTAATTTTTAATAATTTTAAGTGTTCAGCAATATTAAAAACAATTTCCCTCGCTTGCCCACGAAAACTTTCCAGAAAGACCGGAATGAGACGTGGTTGGTTTATGTCTGTTAATTAAGTACAAAGACTGTATATTTACTCGCACTACTATCCGTAAATCTTTTCGGTTTAAATAATTAAAAATCAAAACTCGTCAGATGATCAAATTTCAGTTAATTCGGAAGACCTGAACACAAAATATTTCAAAACGTCATATGTAGGCAAAAATTCAAACATATAGAACATTATGAAAAAATGTGTTGGGATGTTTCTAGAAAATAATAAATTTCGTTATCAAATAATAATCCGTAGTAACTAAGGTAATATTATAATGTTTTAGAAGTTTCTTGGAAAAAATATTTTTCACTACAATAATAATAATTTTCACGTTCATAACACCGTGTAAACTGGGCTTCTGCCTAAATTTTATTCGAAACATTGAATTTGAACTGATAAATCACGCCTTTTCTGCGCACGGCAAAGAAAGTGCGTTTGCGCACGTTCTTTTGAATGCGGTCTAGTTATAACAATGATTCTGTTCAAATTTAAATAAATAAGTTAAAAATAAATAATGGTTAGGTACTGGAAAAATGAGTCGAAGTTACTGGTGTAAGGGTGGTTGTGCTTGTAACGGAAATATTGAGAGAAGAGGAGAAAACTTAATGAAGGTACAGCTCATTCAAGTCTTTAATAAAGATTAGGTATCCATTTACGAGACAACATTTAAAACATACACTACTACATACGTGTATTCAAGACAATGAAGAAAATGCAAATATGTATACCTATTTATTTTAGAATTAAATTTAGGTGTACAACATTATTGGAAAATATTAATAGCTCTACGAACACCCAAAGACTTCCGTACTTATTATCCCATAAAAAAATATAAGTTCGTCTCTCTGAAACATCTATACCTATAAAACTCAATGTCTATCTATCTGACTGTCTGTGTCTGTCTGTTCTCTATACAAATCCACACCGTTTGTCCGATTCGATTCAAATTTTGCATACTTATGCTTTGGGAACCGGCGGGTAACATAGGCAACATTTCCTCCCTATTCTCATACCCTTTCCCCTCCCCCTGACATATTTTCGATGCAAATCTGTACCGTTTGACCGACCGGACTCAAAATTTTGAACTTATTTTTTAGGACTCAGCAGGTAACGTAGGCGATATTCCCCCCCTATTCTCAAACCCTTTTCCCTCCCCTGATATATTTTCGAAGCAAATCTGTACCTACAGTTTGACCGATCGGACTTAAAATTTGGAAACTTATTCTTTAGGACTCGGCGGGTAACGTAGGCTACATTTCCCCTCTCCTCCTTTACCCCTTCCCCTCCTTCTGATATATTTTCGATGCAAATCTATACCTTTCGACCGATCGGACTCAAAATTTGGAAACTTATTCTTTAGGACTCGGCAGGTAACATAGGCTATATTTCATCCCACCCCTTTTACCTTTTTGTCCTCCCCCTGATATTTTTTCGATGCAAATCTATACCGTTCGAATCGAATCATTGTTTTCCCACCACAAACTTATTTTCAACTTAACCTTAACCCGTGCAGCGCCGGGTACGAACAGCTAGTCTATAATATATCTTTATTGTATTAGTATTTTCATTTCACACAATCGGCCTTATTCTAAAAATATCAATATTGGGATCTTAAGATTGCTATCCCAACACTTAATAGACGAGAATAAAAATAAAATATAAAAGAGATATATGTATATGTCGGTGTAAGTTTCTTTTGGTTTCTACTTGAGAGAGAGAGTGAGAAAGAAATACATGACGGTTGTACATCAAACGACAATATATAAAAACGAGTCCAATACGACAATGACAATTTTGCCATAAATTTACATCAGGACGCCGTGGGAGAAGAAATTAATAAGTGCATATGAAATAATATTTTTTCTATAAGCTTTAAATACAGCATTAGTACATATAACATGTAATTTTAGTCGAAACATTAGATTTATGAGATCACTTTCGGTAATTAATTTGAAGTCCTGTTAGACCAGATCGCCTGGATAAGAAGGTACTGGAGAAATCAATCCCTTTTCTAAAGGCATTGCAGATATCACACACCACAAATAAAGGCATTTACTTCGAGAGAGATATGTGAAAATATACAAATCTCCATCGATTGACGAACACCGAACACCGACGTACACCTACGTCTCGTATTTTATTTATTTTTATTTTTGTCTAAAACGTCGTGTTGGGAAAACAATCTTAAGATACAAATATTGCAATTTTCTGAGTACGGCCGATTATAAAATAAAGCCCAATCAATCCATTCTTTAAACCATTGGACCATTGCTGATGTGTGAGTAGAGTCAATCTAATGAATTGGCCCACCTCAGCACGATATTTACTTATATTTTCTAAAAAATCCACTACTTTTTAAGCATCGCAAGTATTCTTTAACTCTAACACTTACACTATGCGTTGTCTTACCAATACTATATGTATATATGTATCATCATTATTTTTATATAACACAGAATAAGGACATTTTCAGTTACAATTAAAATGGAGAATAATTGTCACGTTACCGTTATTTTTTCAAGCTAAACCAAGTTTAGCGTTTTGGAAATTAAGCTAAAATTATTTTCAAACAAAACTAAACGCCTGTGCTTGTAAATAATAGGAAAAACTTTTTGCTCTCGAATCAGACTCGAATCCGTGACCACTGAATCACTGGGAAAGTGTTTTAACTACTAGGCCAACAAGCCCGTCAAATGAACGTTTTAATATCACATCCTAGAGTGGTATCAAAAACAGTCCAGTGCGCATGACACTGGCTTATCATACCGGAGATTGCGAGTTCGATTCCCGGTAAAGTCACAATATACTATGTGATTTTCTCAATCCCAGATTTTTTTGTGAAATCTTCCGCAATGGAAATTAGGCCTTGTGATCTTTTGCAGCGTTAAAAAATAAAATAATTAATTTGCTGCCACACACAGCGTAAAAAATAATTTTTACAATTACGCAATAAACCATTAAACAAACTACGTCACAACTCACATGGCTTTAAAACGTTACGAAAGAGAAGAACCTTTAAAAGGACTACCGCCAAGAAGCGCGAAATATCCATGTAGTGCGCATTCATCCCTTATCAAATAAAAATATTTAAATGAATTCTTAATTGCCTTATTTCCGCTCAATCACCACTCAATAAATCAGTAATACCGTCTCATTACCGCGTCAGTTCATGTCCATCTTGAATTTCTACGAGATTTGGAATCTACGTGTTCGGTGTTCTGGTCCGCCGAGAGCCTGGTCCATTAAGGCCCGCAGCCACCGATTGCGGGAGATGATTGCGGATATTGGCGGCGCATTACGGCCGCGGTACGTTATCCGTTTTGTCAACTGGCTCATTGGAACAAATCCATTAAGAGTCCGGGATCCATCAAGTCAATTGGTACCGTATAGGACTGGTTTTGAAATGTGAAAGATTTAATGAGACGTTTAAGGCGATCTGGCAATGCGAGCAAAAATCACAACTTTTTCTAAAATATTCCTTTGCATTTTGTATCACATTTTTATATGAAAGTATACCAAATTAAAATTTATTTATCGGGATCCATATATTTTAAATATGTATATTTTCCTTAAATGACACAAGCTAAATTATTTAATCAGTTGGTAAATTACCAAACCAACGATTTTTTAAAATGAAGAATATTGCCCCATTTTGTTTGACATTTATATGACTGTATGGACTTGTGGCATGCATTTTTTTCCAATAATATTCAAAACAAAGTTATTTAATTTATTCAAATTATTGTAAAATATATGAGTTTATTTACAATTTTTATTTTAAAAAAACACCGTTTGAATGAAATATTTAATTTTTTTATAGTTGTTTTCAACTTTTTTTACGGTTGAATTTTTTACTTCACTAAATTAAAAAGATAATATTGTTTTAATATAAATAAAAAAAATTAAATCTTAGTCGATCGTCGTGATTTTAGCTATTTAATCAAAAAGTAATATGTTACTTCTTGATTAAATAGCTAAAATCAAGCGTACGCAGCGCTGTATTATGTATTTTACTAAAAAAAATCACACGAAAAAGTTAAAGCGCCGACTTCTTGTTATGGACTTGCTCACGTTTTGTATCCTGGGAATCCATATTATTAATTGGAAATAAAAATTACATTAAAAAGAAATGACAATATTTCTCCACTACAGATGAATAATTGGTGTGAGAACTGAAAACATCGTCACCAGGCCTGATGAGGTGACGCGCGCCCTCCTGCAGTCGGCCATTAGCCGTAGCCGGTAGCCGGCCCATCGCCATTACACTGATTGCAATTTTAATTAAACACACGGGGAATGTCCCCGCACTTGTAAACCATAAACAACGACGCTAAACTCTGCCCACTGCCGATAAACAAGTCGAGGGAGCGGCGAGCTTTATTAATTTGTAAGGAGGGCTTAAGTGGATGCGACCTGTATTTGTAAACCATCCTCAATTTATTGTTTGCACAGTTAACGAATATGACTGGTTTCAAAGTGTTAATGTTTCCTAGCTGGAGCAGATAGCTGGTATTAATGATTGTTGATCAAGGATATTAATGTAATACACATTTTCAATGCAACAATGCATGGGTAAAAAACTTGTCAGAATTAAAGAAAAAATCTTAAAATAATCGTTTTAGAATTCGATTATTTCACCTTTTTAATTTTCTCAACTATGTATGTTACTATAAAGTATACGAGGTTTGATAAAAAAATATGCAAAGCTTTTATATTTACTTATTCGTCAATATTAATTTTATCCCTTTCAAATTAGTCTCCATCAGATATAATGTGTCTGTCGAGATTCTGTCTTTATTTCAATGTTGGGCATAACCATATATTTTTATGTATTTTTTCATCTGCGAGAATAGGAAGAAGTCATCTTAACAGTGTTGTTTTTGTTCAGAAATTTTGAAATATTTGTTCCATTTTTCAATAAACAATAAATTGCCGAGTCGTCCGTAAGTAAAAATATAATTCACAATATTTTTGAGTATGGCTGCGGGAGGCAAATGATAACACTGGAAATTAATTAGCGATGTATTATTTAATGATTAATTAATTATTCTATTTACACTACATTTAATGTTCTCAAATTATCGTAACAAACTTTGTGGAAGTTCATTGTAATATATTTTTAAGAAATTAAAAATAACAAAGTTGTTTTCTTCTCACTATAACACTTTAATTAAAAAAGTTTTAATTATAACGTTTTCGACGCTTAGTGCGTTATCTTTAGTAATAAACTAAACTAAATCTTAAGACTAATCACTACTTGTCGGGTCTGGTGTGAGAGTTGGGCGGTGGGAAGGGGTAGGTTTGCGGGGCGGGGCTAATATGGACCAGAGGGGGGATGTAATATAAGGTGTTTGAATGTTGAGTGTATTACAATTATTAAAATTGATTTCTAAATTTTCTAGTTTTCTTCCTTTTCTGCATGTATGGAGTACCTCTACGATGTCATGGGTGAATCGATGACCTTCTGATCTTGCGTGGTCAGTCATCTCTGAGTTTATGCTGAAGTTCTTTATTCCTTTTAGATGTTCGTTTATTCTTGTGTGTATTTTCTTCCCAGTTTGCCCAATACAAGATGATTCGCAGTTCTCCCAATTAATTTTGTACAGTCCACTATTCTCTAGTGGATGTATTTTGGTTTTATAATTCAGTATGTATTTTCTGATGCTATTGTCGGTGTAAAGAGCTGGCTTGAATTTATAAATTTCTTAAAAATATACTATATTTAAGTTACTAAACACGAATTAAATTTATTCTTTAAATTATAACGTTTCGTAATTTATCACTTTGCCCATAAACTCTGTATTATCGCTTGGTAACACTTATTTATCACTTGTGGAATATTCAATTTTCGCACATAGAATTCGCACTGGTTTATTTCGCCACTCAGGTACTTCGTTCGATTATTTCGCTTTATTTATAGCTTCTACTATCCCACGACTGGCCACCCTCGCCGTTGCCTTGCGGCTCGCGGTCAACTTTCCACCAAACGTACTATCAAAACATGACGACTCTACCTTGCGCAATATTCTAAATTCGATTTAAGTACCTACGTAAATTTAATTGGCAATGCTCGGCAAGGGTTCTGGTCCCGAAGATAGCTAGGTATATATATTTTTTCGATTGATAATTTAATTCGTATATCCTTATATTACAAGTGATTTATCTTATTTGTTTTAAATTATACTTGACATTTTTTATAAATGTAACCTTAATAAGCATAATAGAATTTTCTTCCAGGATCCTCAGAATCAAATCACGAAATTTTGGTATTGCAATTTTGGCTCGGGATTAGATTAACTAGTCGTGACGGATCGACGACGGCTGGGACGACGAGGATTTGAGATATTACCGTGGTAGATAAAGTATAATTAATATTACATCTGTCTAATAAAATATCTATCTAACCTACCTACCTACGAGTCGTAAGTCGAAGTCGAGTAGGGTTATTTAATTCACCTCCGGTACGCGGTGGGAAAAAATGGACCTGGGATATCAATCGGTATGGCGATGTAGCGATCCGCTGTGCTACAACACTACTACTCTGCGACTTAATGAAATGTCGCATTAGGATGTTTTAATCTGTATTTAGTAATGTATGTAAAGTGGATTAGTGTGTAGGCGGAATTCCACGGATCACGTTTGAGGCGTCGCGTCATCACATCATCGTGTCGCATGGAAATTAAATGATAGTTCAATATATATCATCAATGTTAATCAGGTGTGTGAATAAATATGACATTTTAATTTGTAACCCGTTCACTTCAGTATACTTCTTATTTCGGTTTTATATATTCATAATAATTAAGGGTCTATATATAAATTTATTTTATTGCATGGTAGTACGGGATAGAAACGCACAAACACGTAACATTACAAATAAGTTAATTATTGGGGAATTTATTGTGTACTTTTCAATACGTTTGAAATAAAGGACGCAACGTTTATTTAAAATAATTTTAATGAATTAGAAAAGGTGTACCCTTTTTAATTTTTTTATCTTCCTTAAAAATATCTCGGTATGGTTATTTCGATTAAGATTATTATTATAATTTGATAAATGAATTTTCGTTTGATTACATCTCTATTTTACCAATTTTACTAGAGAAAATCAGGTAAGAGAAGTACAACTAGTCGATTCAGTGACCACCGGTAGTTACTAGTAATTAAATATTTTACCAACGCCAGTAAAACTTGCTGATTTATTATCAAAAAATGTCACTTCCATAATAATCTAATAATCTTCCATAATAATTCGTCATCACGCCGTTTCCTCATAGAGAGGATACAATAGTCTCAATACAAGTATCCGATGCCTAGATTTTTATTACGGGAGCGTTCCTCAATATTGGGCCTGCCACCGCAAGTGTTCACTGAGCATAGTCTTCTAGCAATACAGTTTGAAATATAAGAATATCCTTGGGGAAAAATATTTTTTATAAATAATATATCGTAATATACGTTATATTTGCAATTTATCATGTGCCTGTTAAATGATATTACGGTTTTTAAAACATGAATTCGGCCTGAAAAGTAACTCCCAATATAAATATTTTCTAACGGAAGTTCCCCTTACCGTAAGGTGTACGTTAATTACGTTTGATAAAAAACTGAGCAAATCTGTCATTTTTTTCTATTCTAGTTCATTTTTGCTAACGGGGCTCTTCCTGCCTTCCCTTGTTAAAAAATCATTTAGGCTTTACGCGTCCTTAAAAAATACTTACCCCTAAGCTCAAAAGTCACCACCTGATCAAGACGGCATGTCACTCGATGGCCGATGTGTAAATTGATCCCAGAAACGACGGGACTTTAGCCAAATGGCTCACTCATGAGTGGGGAAATTATTTTGAACGTATATGACATTTGTGCAGGGTTGTCAAGGAGTGTAATATACCTAATAGGATTGGATACGATTAAATTAAAACGTGTCATACATAATACATACATATTATGTATGACACGTACATTTTTAAATTTATTGAAATCAATCTTTAATTATGTTACCAAGCAGCATAACAAAATGTTAATCTAATTTTACAGCATATTTTAATATAATTTATAAAATATCCTGGTATATTTTTACAAAATAAACAAATATTTAGTTTCACTTACTTAAATCAAGAAAAGTTATATTTGAATCTATTTTCCATCTAGTAAATTGATTTTAATTGCTTTTGTAGGTAAATTAATAAAAAACCGCCTTTTGTAATGCTAAATAACGATTTAAAGTATTAGAATTCAATTCAATTCAAAAATTCATTCCTGGAAGCTATTAAATGTTAAAAGTTGTAAAAAAGAAGCAGAAAAAAATGTCAATAATACATAAATATCAATAATAATTTTAAAACATCTGATTGGATTTTTGAGTTAAGTTAAATTAGGCTAGGTTGACGTAGTATTCCTTTTTAAAATAATCAATTATTATTTTTATTGTATTATTTTCATTTTTTTTTATTTTACAACAACATTTATTACATATAAGTGTAATACATAGTACCTCTCCATTTAAGAGCACTGGTCTTGTTCTCGTACGAGGTACTTTGCATTGTTACATGTAATTATTTTACATAATACATATATATATATATATATATATATATATATTATTAAACATATTTTTCATTTATTTAAGGAAACGAGTCCCGTAATATTTAATACGAAATAAATAAATGAAATAAAGAGAAATACAAATATCAAATAATAAATTAAATTAATTTTTCAGTTTTATTATTTGATATTTGTGTGTTTCTCTTTATTTCATTTATTTATTTCGTATTTTATATATACATATATGGGATGAAGTAAATTCTCACAGGAACGAAGTTCATATGAGAAAATTAAAAATACGTAAACAAGAACATTCACATATTATCAATTTTTGAAAGTTATATATATATATGGGATGAAGTAAATTTTCACAGGAATGAAGCTATTCACAAGAGAAAATTAAAAATACGTAAACAAGAACATCCACATATTATCAATTTTTGAAAGTTATATATATGTTCTAATTCTGAAAAATATTTCGGTTGGAAGATTGTTCAAAAATTTTATGTCTGAGTATATGAAATTTTGTTGATATTTTGGGATTTGAAAGTTGGCTTGTATGTTTTCAATTTACGTAAACACTGGTCATGGCTACAAGCAAAAGAAAAATTCATTGCGAAAGCAAAGCAGAAATGCTGGTTATTTTTATTTTTTCAAGTTACGACGCCGCTCCCTGGCGGGCGCGTCTGAGATGTCAAAACGCATTTGGATTGTTTTTTACAAGGAGGGGGAACGTTGAGGGTAAATGGCCATTAAGGAATAAAATTGTAGGACGCTTAAAATCTCGTCACCGGTGGCTTGCGGTAATAAGGTAGCCTGCCACTGCTCGCCGTGGGGGGCGGCCGCGGCTCTGCAGGAAGCTTCAATGGTAACAAATTAACCACGTACAGCATGTAAACACACCTCTACAATGAAGGTCGCCAGGACCCGAGTACCGGGTACGATGTGTTGGTGGGCTAAGTCAATAAAACTATTGCGCGTCTTGATTAAATAATTAATTTAGACATTTCCGTTACCCAGGACGCCCGGATAATTAAATGTTTTTTCAAATTTCAATAAAAGATTGTCGATTCTTATCTTTCATAGCACTCGTATATTATTTAAAACAAATGTATGGGTGGAATTAAAGATCAGCCTATTAGGTATTCATAAATTTATCTTTTCAAAAAAATATGGTTCTAGATTTTTGCAAATCTATTTACTATTGAATCGTTTTTTTTTGGTTTGGGAGTTCTGGGGTATTATGCCGTGTTATTTCGACCTTTCTTGTCGACGTTTCGGATCCCATTGTAGGGTCCATCATCAGGGCTGATGTGTTATTGTGAGTGTTGGTGTTATGGTTAAGTATTAGCTTGCAATACCGTGTCGAAAGCAGGGTGAGAACGTTGTGAGTGTAGTGTTAAGTATTGGCTAGCAATACCGTGTCGGAAGCTTGGTGTTTCTGTGTTTATTTGTTACGTGGCAATACCGTGTCGGAGTTATGTGTTTTCTTTTGTTGTGTGTATGTTTCATCTGTTGTCTGATCACTATCTCTGCGGGAACTGCGACGAGATTGACTTTGAAGCGCTGGATACCATGATGTTTTTAATTTGAGACCATCATCTCTATTTATATTTATCGGGTGCTTGTAGATTTCGAGTGCTTCCTTGATAAGACGCGTATGGTGACTCTTAGGCTTTCCAAGGATTTTCGGTTCGAATGCAACATGATGTCCGGTATCCAGAAAATGCTCAGCCAGTGCTGATTTTCCTGGATGACCGAGTTTGCACGCCCGTTTGTGCTCATCAATCCTTTTGGAAATTGTACGCGCCTTTTTGTACGCGCGTACGAGTTTGTCCTACGTATATCGCAGCCTTGACAGTCGAGTCTATTTTCCGTCTGTTTCTAAGCGTTTTCTATCCTTCGCCGATCTCAAGAAGTCCTTAATTTTTTAATTGGTTCCAAAAACTGTCTCGATGTCTCTTTTCTTGAGAGCTTTGGCAATTCTATCCGTAACGCTTTGAACAAAAAGTAGAAAGGCGATGCCTTTGCACTCAGGTTCTGTACGTTTTTCGGGGCGGGGCTTTTGGTAACCATTGCCTTCCAGTGCGTCGCTGAGTGTTGTCATTTTTTCCTGTAGAAACTCATCTTGGCATATCCTTTTTGCCCCCGTGGCCAAAGTGTTGATAAGACCTTTTTTTGTGCCGGGTGATGGTGGGAATTTGCATATAGATAGTGGTTCGTGTGGGTAGGCTTCCTATAGACTCTGTGTCCGAAGCTTCCATCGGTCTTCTTTTTTATTTTGACATCAATAACACGGCATAATACCCCAGAAGACCCAAACCAGAAGATCCTGAGTGGCCGTGAAAACCTTAGAACATTCTTATTGACTTATTGAATACATTTTATTTTTACTTAACAAAAAATTCAAAGCACATCAGTATATGAATATATTTTTTGCAAACTGAACTAACGGCTTATGCTATGTATGAGTCTCGCACCCCAATCACTGGATTCTTATGCGAATATCTCAACAAATCATTCAATAATACAAAAATAATTCTTATATGAACCCAACATATACAAATGGGAAGTAATCAGTCAAGCGACGATGTCTAGTAATCTGATTTGAATTAAACACAAAAACGAAAACTCATCACTAATGTATTTTCTATATTCAACACATTTATTATACCATGAGTATCTAAATTCATATTTTTTTTTAAATTACACTATTTAAACAGACCGCTTCTAACAAAAACAAAATTTGTTAAAGTAGGCAGAACAAGATTGTATTACTATTGTTGAAACCTGTTGCATCCCACATAAAATATTAATTGTAATTTAATTTAATTTTATAATGCCCTTACAAATTCCAAAAAATGAAATGAATAAAAAATTAATAATGAACATGAACTGAAGGAAAAATTCATTGTACATAATTCGGTAGGCAAATGTTTGCAATAATTAATTCCCATATTTATTCGTCATCAATATAGGATTTTGTAACCCCTATCCTAATTTATTTTTATATTACGTTGTTTATTATTAAAGTATTATATTATTTTTCTCCTTTAAATGGAATTCTGAATAAATAAATGAAATGTTTAATAATTATACGGATATTTTAGTATATTTTTAAACGTAATAAATATTATTATTAAAAAATACCAAGTGGGTATCAAATCACCCCCATCAATAAAAATAAAAACATTAAAATATCTCGAAAATACACGTATTGGATAATCATGAAAATAATTATTTAAACATATTACGTCGATTATAATGTCATTCGAAAGACAGTCATGGTTGATCATTTTTTGAACTTTGCTTCCTATTGCTTCCTATGCTTCCTATAAGCAACTAGCCGGCACTAAATATTTGAAGACCCCATGGCAAGAAGTTGTTAACTAACATTTTTGTCAAAAATGAGTTAATAAGCCCTCTAAACTAAATAATGTACACTCTTTCCATTGGAAATAAATTCAGAACTTAAAAATAATTAAAGCATGTTCAAATCATAGGGATGAACATGTTAACTACACTTTTTCATAAAAATCAAATCAGTTACTAATGGGAAGAACATGTTTTCTTCAATAATATCATGTTCATGCCAACATTCTGAAATTAACAGGCCTTTTAATTTGATTGGAATATTTATGGTAAATATAAATTTTACTCTGGCAGTACTGTCATATATTTGTTTTTATTTGAAGACTATTATAATATGTACTTATATATTATTTTTCAATAATTTTAAATGGTACATACCATGTTTTGTATTATTAATTAATATGCCAGGAATTTTGTAATTTTGGATAATGGATGGTAAAAATGGAAATCATTTGAAGGGTTGTTTGATGTAAAGTTTTAACAATTTTAAAAAGGTGTTATTCTATTAAAAATGAGTTCCAGAGGCGAAAAAATGGTTGTTAACTACATTTTTTTAGGGAAAATTAGTATATTTTAATTTTTTTGTGCACAAATACGTTTTTTTACTTTGTAAATACTTTTTTGATATTTTAGTGACATAAATCAATAAAAATTAATCTTGAATTGGCAATAAAACATATTTTTCAAAGGCGAAATGCAAATGTCTAATTATCTCAAAATGACTTGAATGTTAGTTAACAACTTACTGCCATGGGGTCTTCATTTTTGAGTGAGTCTTTAGACCGGTGACAATGTTATATTTTAGTTGCTTTTTATTTTAAGAATATCCTATAATAGGTATTATTTACTGTTCTCGAATAGCGGAGATTCATTAAAACTTAAAGTTTTTACCAAATTCTACACGAGCACAAGTTGATGATTATGCGATTTTAATATACATATTTTTTATAATTCACTTTTATTTCTTAATTTGTATAATCTACCTGCGAATGTTTATATTTTATTGAGGATTGTATTTAGTACTTATATGTATCTTGTATTTAATACAGTCCAACATCTCATCTCGGCATGGTCCTTAATTTAGTGGTTTTCACGTAAGGTGGGCAGGAAAACGTTGTCATGATTTTAACTTACGTAATAATTCTTCTAACATACGTAATAATAAATTAGATTAAAAAATACTTCCCAATGCAATAAAATTGGTTAATAGAAGATTGAAGATTTGAAGAGTAAATATTGCATAGAGACCTATTATTTTCTATGCGTACCAATCACTACGGGATGTGGCATGAGGTAGGTATTGCATAAACAATATTTATGGAGGAGTATACTGGTAGATACACGTAAACTGCATTATTCTTTTTCGTCTATTTTCACTTTTTTAGAGATTTTTTTGATCGGTAAAGTACCGATTGGTTACCACCCACCAAGTGAAGGTATTTGTGCCTCAGGTAACCGGGGGTTAATTCGATATGCCCCTGGGTATTGATTTTAAGGGTAGGTAGCGACAGATCTAAACAAAAGTACCTACATATCTACATTCAGAAACAAAATTTATTTGAATATTGGAGATTTTCTGATCCGATTTTCAAGTGTTTAAGTAATAATATTATATTTTTAAAAATTTTGAACGAATAAATACATTTTTAATTTTTGAAAAAAAATAAAACGATTCGCCGTATCACTCATTGTAAGAATGACATTTATATTCTATTATGTCTGTTAAAGTATTATTTTAACGAATTTTTCAAGGGAACCAAATATTTGGAACGAGAATTAGTATTTTTTACGTAACTTAAATAAAATATTGATAGCGGATTTGGTCAAAATCAAAATCATTAGGTTAATTAACATGCCAGCTATTTACTAGCGTGCTACTGGTCACCACTATACTTTTTGTCTAAAGTGCGACTAGTCACCACTATACTTTTTTGTCTAAAGTAGAAGCATTTGTTGTCTAAAGTAGAAGATATGTAGTCATTAAAATTTTAATTCATAATAACTCTGTTACATTTGGTCAGCAGATTTAATATGTATTATTTTTTTTTTAAATTCTACTTACCATTTTCTGTCCTCTTAATAACTCTTAATATAATAATATATTTCATGTACCTACGTTTCGAAAAATACGGATAATTATAATTTTATTATTCTTACAAAAAAATGTTCGCTATTGATAGATATTTATAATTATATATACCGGCTGTATATAATTTTTTATATTTAAAAAATTTCACTCAATTTGGTAAATCGGTTCACTCGTTAAAAAAAAATATTTACACGAAACTGGAATATATGTAGTTAGATATTAGTATTCATTTCCCATCAAATATTTTATATGCTTTTAGCATATGTGTATTGTTTTAGTAAAAACTTTTTATTACTATTATTTTTATGATTATATAGTTAATTGATATAATATTAAGCATCTTATATTAGAGTCGATAAATATAAATATAATTGAATTTTCTTAATTATCAATTAACGGAAGGAAATAATAAAGTGCTGATGCAATATACGCTAATAAGATTATATATAAAATATTATTTGAGATATTTTAAATTATTTTTTTAAATAGACAAATCATACACACATATGCAGGTGTAATGTATTTGTGAATTTGACTCAGCTGATACAATTTACCTATATGAAATTGATTAATTTAAATATCAAATAAATCACTTATAATCTTACTTCTAATATCTCCTGACAAGCCAATCTAGATTTATCCTTATTCAAACATCATATATGTGGGATATAAAAGCAAAGGCAGCAATATACAAAAAAAAATTAAATGCAGTCATCGAGGATTACTAATTTATAATGTACTGAATTCAAGATTTTATAGGAAACAGCCTATTAATTTATATACTTAATTATTAGTTTATAAAACATGGTTTTTGAAGGGATAGATGCATAAAATATAGAATTCAGTACATTTTAAATTAATTATCCTTGATGACTGCATTCAAAACATTTTTTTACTTTTTTGGATATTGCTGTCTTTGCTTTTATACCTCATTCAGGCTCCAGTAGGAGCAGCATCCAATATCTGGTTAACCTGGCCACATCGACTGTTTCGTAAAGTACTCTTTTTCTGCTTTTAATTAACGCGTCGTACTTCTTTCTCACCTTCACCTAATTCATTCAATCTACTTGACCAAATTATCTAAAATACCATTTTTAAATCGGGTACTTCTTCCTACGTACTTGACCATTAATTCCTAATATTTTATTTCTTCACAGTATCATAAATAGATTAGCCATATATGTTTATACAAATAACAAAATGTTTTCTTTCTTTGCCATCTCCAAAAGTCATGTATTATATAGAATACGTATTATCAGGCTACATTAGAACTCCATTATCCGTCACTATTGTCGCAGAAGATGAGATTTTACCGTTCAAATTTTCATTCAATTTGCTCCCTGCGTCCACCCTCTTTAAGATACCATTTACAATCCGTTTCTAATTTGAGAAAAATTAAAGTTTATCAGACTAATGCACCAGTAAATGCTCGCTGAATTATCAATAATTAAAGTTATCAATAATCGTTACAATCGTTTAAATCCCACAATTACAGTCACAATCAAGGATTATCTCACAACTACTTACTACACGTAGGTGTTTCCCAAGTGCACAAACTCTCATTCAGAAAATTTCATGATATATTATCCCTTCTCTAAAATTCATTTGTAAATTAATATGACACAGGTTGAAGCTAAAGAAATTACCATAGCCCGCGGGTAGTCCCAGGACCCAGGGACCCAAAATAAATACTCTCCGGTCTATTGGGGATGTTTTGGTAGCCTCATCGGCAGTTGTCATGAAACTGGACCCTACATAAAACAATGGCGAGTGATGGTTATTATGTTTTAAACTGTCGAAACAAAAAATGCGGTGACACTACAGAAGCTGGGGATAGGTTTGTGATTTGTGGAATATTTGTTTCATCCCCTGGCGCCCTGTGGTATTAAAATTTAATTTAAGCGCACCGAGGGGGTGCAGTTTTGGACGCCTTACGAGACATCAAATAAAATGTGATATAACACTAAGTTTCGTAGTACAGAACAGTTATCCAAAAAAAAAAATTGTTTATTACAGAAACCTATCTAAATTATTCACAACATTTTATTGTTACAAAACGGTTATTTCTACAATTATTTGAATTTTCCTTCTTGACAAACGTTACTTATACTTCTTGGAATAAAGTACGATAAAATTATACATTGGATCTCTTAAAATTAATGTGTAAATTTAAAAATAATTATTTTTACCGTTTCCATAAACAAATTGTCGTTACCAGGAATGTATTTATGCACTCGTTCTTTTAAATTTATTGTCTCGATTTAAATGTAATTGTTTTTCTGAAATATTTACGACTGAATTTATTAAGTATATACGTTTTTATTACATGTATCAGAATATTTGCACAATATTTGGAACGTATAAGTTCGAATGTAGCAGTTTCAAGAGCAATAAAAATATAATTGATTATTGTAACTAATCAAGAAATAATTAATCAAGAAAAATGATAGTTTTAGGTATTTTTGTTTTGTTTAAATATATTTGATTTATTTATTTTATATCATTATAATGATTTTTATATCAATATTTAACAAAATAAACTCGGAAAAATCTTAACAATTAAATTATTTATATTATTTTAGGTTCTGAATAAAGAAATGTCTGAATTTAACGCCACATTTAAAAACCGAAAAGCGTAATATAATATATTGATTAATCGTTACTTACGGCAATAAATGATAAATACTTAAAAATATAAATGATAAATAATACAGTTCTTGTTCGATGATTATATAAGATTAATTTTCCTTATATTTTTGTAAATAATCAACTACTGCCTCGCCTGTCCCGAACGATCAGAAAAAATCAGAGAAGGTTCCAGACGCTCTCGTAAAAGCTGATCTATCCCTATCTTCAAGATCTGGGATTGTCAAACAGCATGGGGTCAAGTCATCACCTTTTCAGCAGCCAAAAAATAAAAGAAGAGTTCCAGAAAGCTACCAACAGCTTCCTTAAGACTATTGTATTACCTGGCGCCCGTTTGACCTTATGGAAAGGTCAGATGTTTTAAAATTGATTCACAGGTAATAAATATGATGGGAATTTATATGACGGGAACGTTTCTAATTTTTTAAACTGAATATATTAAATGCCTTCTGTTGAGACGGATGCAGTTATTTTTATTCGATTTTTATCGTCATATTGTTTTTGAAAGGGATGTATCATGTGACTGTACCATTCATTTTTCTCTCTCTATAGCAAGGCGAGATATTATCATAGCTAAGTATGCGTGTAACTCGACCTACCTAGAATATACTCGTATAATCTATATAAATAAAAATGTAGATGTTCGTTTGTACAAAATCGGTAATCTCTGAAGTTCTTCGCTGATTGCTTTGAAATTTTGGCACAATGTTGCATTCAAATACGATATGTTTTTGTTTACCTAATTTATTTTCATATACCTACTATTAATTTATATAAATAAAAATGTAAATTTTCGATTGTCCAAAATTATAAATATCCTAATGTTTTTTTTACACAATGTTGCATTCGAATTCGCACAAAATATTTGAAAAAATATTGATAAACATTTAGACATAAAATTTTTCACATTCAATTTTTTTGATAACATTCGGTCTTCTTTTCTTAAATAAAATGTTTGAACCGATGAAAAAGTGTAGCCAATCGTATCTCGATATCTATACCTATCAAACTCAATGTCTGTCTGTCTTTCTGTCTGGCTGTCTGTCTGTTCTCTATAGAAATCTACACCGTTTGTCCGATTCGACTCAAATTTTGCAAACTTGTTTCCCCCCTCCCATTCTATCCCTTCCCCTCCCCCTGATATATTTCCAATGCAAATCTGTACCGTTCGACCGATCGGACTCAAAATTTGGAAACTTATTCTTTAGGACCCGGTGGGTAACATAGGCGATATTTCTCCCCTTCACTTTTATCCCTTCCCTTCTCCCTGATATATTTACAGATCGGACTCAATATTTGGAAACTTATTCTTTAAGATTCGGGGTAAAAAAGACGACATTTTCCTTCTCCGCTTTTACCACTTCCCCTCTCCCTGATATATTTACAATGCAAATCTGTACCATTAGACCGATCGGACTCAAAATTTTATTAGAGACTGCGAAACAATGAAACCTTCGTGTCCTCTCACAAACTTATATTTAACTAAATCCTTAACCCTAACAACGCCGGATATGAACAGTCATCAATATATAAAAATGTAAATATTCGTTCGTTCAAAATGTAAAATCTCAGAAAGTTCTTCACGGATTGACTTTGACAAAGTGCTGCATTCGAATACGCACATGTTTACGTTACATACTTACTACTGTATAAAGTTTGCATTACATACTTACTACTTTTTTATATAACTACTATTATACAGATGTCACATTTGTAATAGGTAAAAATATGCTTTTTTTGAAAATCAGCAAAACTGAATACTCACAAGCATTGTAAAATTAAACATATTAGAAACGTGTGGTTTCTCTAATTTTCTTTTCCATTTATCAAAACTGAACCACAGCATCGCGTGGCCGGGTACAGCTAGTAGATTATATAATTTTTGTGTAAAGAGATTTCATCGAATAACACAACTTTATATAATTATTTATGACACAGCTTCAGTTTAAATGCAAAAATATGTACTAGCTAAAAATTAATGTCACAGATTATATCCGGGTGAGATTGTAAATATTAAAATATTTTGATTTGTCAACACAATAATTCAAAATTTATTGAATTATATTACCGATTTCTTCAATACGCCTAATATATTCGAAGGAATGTGCAATTCTCTGATAAAGTTTTTGAAGATTAAAAATATTATTTCGATATGGTTAAAGCACTAGAATATTAAAAATATAAATAAATGTTGGTTCATTAACTACTTTTTGCAGATACCTATACTTTGTAATCACTGATTAATTCATTCATATTAGATCAGAGATTTAATATATTTTTCTTCTTCTTCGTAAGAATATTGTATCGGAGAAAAGTAATAAAGGATAATAATGGAAAAACAGGAAAAAATCAACCATTTCGGATCTGGTGAAATATAAAAATCAAAACTAAACGACATACTACAACGTTTTGTTACTAAATGATCTTATAAAAATTGCCATGCCAACTTACTCATCCAGACAGTGATTGTAAATATTAGAAATAAATAAAATATCAACTTGATAGGTTATTTTTCGCAAATGTATCAAATTTATATATTTTAATTAAATGTAATTCTGATTTATTATTTCTACATAGGTCACAAAGTGTTTTTTTATAACTTAAATGTTTCTTCTTCTAGTTCCAGTCATTCATGTTTCTTCTTCTAGTTCTAGTTCATTCATAATTAACTTCTTCTAGTTCTAGTTCATTCATATTAAAAAATGTTCCCCAGACGTCTCCGTCCTGGATACCATCCAAGAGTTCTCTGTACGTATCAGCATTCGCTTTGCTCATTAGTTGGCGGATGTGTTTTTGTTAATGTTTTCATCTCTGTCTTCTTCCCACAATTCTTCCCCCAATTTCTTTCTGAGGTATGTTTTGCTTCTAAGAATGTGTCATATCCATTGATCTTTTTTTTTGGTTTTCTATGGTGGAGCCTCTTTTGCAATTATTTGTAATTCTCTTAACCCAGGTCATATTTTCAGGCCTTCTCTAACACCACATGTAGAACGCTTCTAATTTTAATGTTTTCGCCTAAGTTAAGGCATTGTTTCTAATTTGGGTTACCACGAGGGATTGCTTTTATCTATTATATAGAGAAATAATTTAGAACCATTACAGTATATTACAGATTCTTCAAAGGAAGTTTGTAATCATCCAAAATATGTAAAGCACTTAAACAGCACATCGCGTTTCCTGAATTCCTCCGAGTATTCACCATTGGCGTGATAAACATATCACTTCTTCGACGGCGCAGAGTCAATAAGGCCGTGGGGATTCCGCGCATCGCCGCCATTACCGGGGCATCCTGGATGCTCCGAGGAAATGCGTCGATAAACTAAGTGCGGTTCAGTGGTGAAGAGAAATGGCCGTAACCCTGAGAATCCGTGTTCGAGTCCGGCACCGTTAACAGCCGGTATCGATTTCGGTAGTAAAATAAAAAATGAGATTTACACTAATGATCACGCTGAGATATTTGTGTTTGCGAATTCGCCCGGTGGTGTTTTCATAAAAATGTTAAGATTTTCTGGAACACTGTTTACAATGTATTTTACACGATAATCCGTAATTATCCGCAGCCATAAAAAGTTAAGGATACCCATAAATTTTAGGTGCCTAATTAATCCATTATTTAGGTAAAATATTACAATTAATACAAAATATTTTTAATACACATAAAGATCAATCGATTTTTATGGTTTTAAATAATAAAAATTAAATGAACGAACATCCTGTCAGAACCTTTTATGACTCGTAACGGCTTTAGACAAGTTGCGAGTCTTCTCTTTAATTCGGCATTAGAAAAAGCGATACGTGATACCAGTGCCGAAAAGCGAAGGATGCAAACCAGTGGCACAATGTTTAATGACCACACGATTGCTCACCGACTCCAATGATGTTGTTGCAAGATGCATACAAAGAGTATCCTGGAGGATGCGTCACAGGTCTGAAAGCGAAGGTATCGAGTCCATATAAATAGGATAGAAAGTGTTCAGAACAGGTTTTCAAATATGTTAATTTCCATTCCCACTGCACTTATGTAAACAACGAAGATTCCGCTGTTCGAAATCACATCCTTCGTACAGTATAATTTTAACGATATGCTGGCTGAAGCAATTGAATCGCGTGATATTGTTTTGTTCAGTGATCCACCAGAGCGCACGAGAGTATGTAGACCAAAGGTAAGGCGGCTCGGTAGCGGACTGTCGTATTCTGTGGATGCCGCAATAGAAAAGATATGATAAGACAAAAGAAAATGGCTGACATATCCTGCAGGCAACCAAGAAGAGAAATTATGGACTTCAATCCAACATTACAAAATTGTTACATTATGTTATATTATTTTACATTACATTATAAAATATTACAAAAAAGAAAGAGGCTACAGGAGGGTTATAAAAATCCCTGGTGGACAAAGTGCGAAAAAATAATCATTTGCGATAAGGCATTCTTAGTTTTTATGTTGAAAAACATTGAAAAAAAAATTTTTGGCTCAGGGCCCCGAAATTTTCAAAACGGCTTTGATGTTCATGGATAATATTTTGTGCTCTGTTTCTATGTTTATATTTATTTTGTATCTGTACATGGATGGACGTAAAATATGTAGTGTATTGTATGTATGTACTGTAATTGGAATAAAATAAAATAAATCAATATCTCTGAAGGCTGCAGCTTGCCTCTGGGCAGGTTGAATGGAAACATCCACCCGAGACCAAGTTTGCTGTACTCTTGGCTTGTTTAGTCGCGCATTAAGTAGTTAAATAAATAAAGTACCTTTACTATGCACGTGACTAGAGATTTGCATTTTAATGATTCTACCTAAACTAACCATGTTTATATATATAGAAAGTCGAAATTACTGTATAGAAAAGCATCTTGGGGTTGGTAACGTAAGAGGATTCGCTGAACCACCTATCTTCTATTATGTATACTAAAAAATTGTTTACAAAGAGGCTCTATTTTTTCCTTTAAAAATATAACCCATCTTTCTTATTTATGAAAATAATTGGGTTTATTGAGAGAATTGTAAAATTGGTCTTACGGGGAAAAAAATTCTTACAAAAAATACTAATAATTTATTATTTCAGAAAATAAAAAATATATGTATATCGATGATTATCCATTATCCGTGGCGTAAGATAAAAATTGTTTCGGATAAAAAATTCAAGTAATCCACCAAAATAAAACAAAATATTTATATATATATCGGTAAACAATAATAAGACGATGTTACAAAACTGATAATAATAAACAATTAAAACGATATTATTAAACGGAATCTAAGCGCGCCCGGACAGTAATTAATAGGACGACGTCATCGATCGGGATTTTCTGTGTTCGCGTGTGCTCACAATTTCATCAGTTTTATTTCCATTTAGGTATTATCAATTTCTCCAGTTTATTTAAATGTCTAGTCATCTTTTTTTATTTATTAATTAAATCCCAAAAGAAAATATACAAAATATAATATATATTACATACATTATGAGTATATTCAATCCTATAAAGGCATATACATATTCCTGCCCATAGGTTCGGGAGATGAGAAGTTAGACATGTGTTATGATTTACACACGACTAAACTCAATAAAAATAATATAAATTAGTAACTAATATTAATACTTAGCTTTCAAAATAGTGACTCGAATGATAGTTGTATGATGATTACAATATACATTTATAAGGATATCAGATGTTCTTGCGTTTCGATAATCCATTTTTTTATTTTGTTTTAGTTGACTTGTTTACTTCGGTTACAATTTTTAGTTCGGTGGGTAATAGATTGAAGTATTTAGTAGCTGTATATAAGGAACTTTTACAGTACATTGTTTTAGTAATTGTGGTCCTTGTATTAATTGATGTCTGGATTTACCATCATAGTTATTAAATTTTTGAGTACATTCATTGAAATAATACTTCAAACTGTCTAGTACAAACTGTTGTAAAACATGTAATAAAAAACTTTGCCCTAGTCATATTTTTTAAAATATTCTCTTTTGCGTGTCGAATATTGGTTTTTACGAATAGCATTTTTGTAGCCACCGCCCCACGCAGTGATGCCATAGTTAATGATACTTTCGAACAAAGCATGGTTTAACATTTTTAAGAGTCAATGAAATATCGTAACTTATAGCTAATAAGAGAAAATATCTAACTTTTTTCAACAGTTCTTGGACGTGTACATCCCATTTTAAGCAGCTATCAATATGTATACCTAGATACTTACAATTATCTACTCTTTTTATTATTTTATTATTTATGTTACTTATACTATTCTTAGGTAGTGTATCACTGTAACATCCAAAAGTTAGATTTACTGTTTTATCAACATTTAGCGTCAATTGATTATCATTTAACCAGGTACAAACATTTTTTAATACATTATTCATCTTTAGTTGCACATCAAACCAGTTATCACCTGCATAACGTATAGCGGTGTCACCGGCGTATGATAGTAAGTGTTTTTTATTTACTATTCCAAATATATCATTGATATACATCAAGAAAAGTAACGGATCTAGGATTGTTCCTTGAAGAACACCTATTTTAACACCTTCTGCAATACTATAGCATCTCTTTTAACTAATTGTGTTCTATTTCTCAAGTAATCTTTAAATAAGTCATTTGCATTTTGCAACAATACACCTAAATGTCAAAACTCGTAACAAGTGCGCTCTCTGTAAAAAAAATATAAAAAACAATCATAAAGTGCAGTTTAAGTGAAAAATATTAGTTCAGAACAGAAAGGAATACGCAGTGGCAGTTTTGTTATAATCAGTGTTCCAGTCTATTTTGTAGTATGAGTGCTAGTTCACGTCACAAGTGTTGATAAACGCTCTCGAAATTAAAATAAAAACAGTGCAAAATATCAACCGTGGTGCAAAAAGGTGCCGATCTAAGTGTAACCTGTGGGTGTGTGTGTCGAAAGACTATAAAATAACATCATAAAAACAGTGAAAAAGTGATAAAAACTCGTAATATAACTAGGCACATAATTTGAGGTTACATGTCAAAATACAAGCAAAACCATAGACAGTAAGTTGATAAATCTACCGTTTAGTTACTACCAACCTAAGAAAACAAGTAGCTCGTTCAGAAACATTTAAAAGGAAATTGCGTTCCGTTTCTCCTAATGATGTCTTCCGAGTTGTCACCCGAGATGTCACTGCTACTTGCGAAAATGACAGAACAATTAAAAATACAAACAAATGTCATAACAGAAAATGTCACAGTGGCTATCCTTCAAAAAGTGGAAGATAAAATAAAACCAATAATTGAGGAGAATCAAAACCTGAAAATTGAAGTCAATAAATTAAACCACAAGATAATAAATCTCGAGGCGAACAGTAAAAGGAAAAATGTCATAATTCATGGGCTTGCAGAACCAAATGCAGAGAACCACGAAGACCTGATTACTCTCGTCACATCAACAATAAAAGAATTAGACGTGGAACTAGAAAAAGGCGAAATAGATAGACTTCAAAGACTAGGCAAAAAAGGAAACAACGATACTAAAATTCGACCGATCCTGTTAGCTACCACAACTCTTGAGAAAAAGATACAGATCTTGAAAAATAAGAAAAAAATGAAGCCAAACACCTACATTACACACGATTTACCAAAAGCAATGCTACAAGCAAAAAGTGAAAACAAGAACACAAACACAAATGAAGACAACGAAAAAAGAAAAAGAGCCGACACTCCAAGTCCAAAGCAGGATCCAAAAAGCGCCAAGATGCCTAAGAAAAATGCATTTCAGTACCTGCGGGACAGATCTAACTCTTGCTCTGGAAACATCACATACAAAAACTAACTCACCACTACCGGAAATCAAACAACCTCAAATAGTTAAACAACAACATAGAATTCCATAGCTAAAACAAAACAAAACCAACGAACAACAACCAATGCTCCCACTACGGTTGGTCACCGCGGGAGAAAACGACCAATACCCTCCAACAAAAAGCAACAGACTGCACATTGCAACATTGAATACTTTGACGTTAAGAACACATGAATCTCTACTAGAACTTGAGGAAGCATTAAAAGATCTTAAATGGGATATCTTAGGAATAAGCGAAGTACGAAGGGCTGGTGAAACAATAGAAGAACATACAGGCTATATAATGTACACCAAAGGAGAACCTGGGGGACAGAAAGGAGTTGGGTTTATGGTAAAATCACAACTAAGAAGTAATATACTAAACTTCATCGGCATCAATGATCGAATCGCAATTTTAGTTATGAAACTACTCAATCATCGTAAAACATGGACAATAATACAAGCTTATGCACCAACCGAACAAGCTGAAAACACAGAGCACACTACTTTTTACAACAACTTATCACAAATTATACATCAATACCCAGAAAACATAATTGTACTCATGGGGGACTTTAATGCCCAAGTAGGTACCAAGCAAAACAAAGACCAATATGCACTGGGTAACTTCGGCCACGGTAAAAGAAGCATAAATGGACAAAGGCTCATAGACTTATTACTGGAGCATAAACTAGTCGTCCTGAATAGCATTTTCAAGAAAAACAAGAACAAAAAGTGGACCTGGTTTTCTCCAGATGGCAAATACAAGAACGAAATAGACTACATTGCAAGTAGCCACCCAAGATTGTTCACAGACACTTCAGTTATATCAAAGCTAAACTTTAATACCAACCATCTCTTAAACTAACACCAAATAAGAGGCCTAGAAGGCATTTCACACCACCCAGTTTGGCCCATGATCCAGAAAACAATAAAATAATGGCCGGTTCCTTATCAATACTAAACAAGGAAATACTAAAGTCAGGTGGAAAAGATCTTAAGGCAAACTACACTAAATTGCAGAACCAACTTACAAATTTCAACAAAAGCAAACCATCAAATCATAAATACAGATTAAGTGAGAAAACACTACAGTTAATTCAGGAAAGAAAACATTTATTTAATAGTAAAATGAGGAAAGAAAATATTCAACTTATCACCAAACTGAGTAAGGAAATTAAGGAAGGTATCAGGAAGGATAGAAAAATAACAAGACTAAAAACATTGGAAAAACATATTTTAACCACTGGCGGAACAAGAAAAGCTTTAAAAGAGCTACGAGAAACAAACTCATGGATACCAAGCTTGAAATATGATCACTGTTATATAACACACCGAAAAGATATAAACAAAGTAGCCACAAACTTCTATCAGGATCTATATTCCAACCATGACAATGCCAATCGAAAAACCTATAGCATCCCTAGACTCAATTTATGTTCCTCAGACCGAGAACCTGAAATTTTACACAACGAAGTCAGGAAAGCAATATTAAGTCAAAAACTAGAAAAAACACCAGGACCAGATAAAATTACAAATGAG